>JAQGBZ010000270.1:0-87110 GCA_034687125.1 Neelides folsomi | reverse complement strand
TCCGTTGAGACTCAGCCCTTGACTGGAGGATTCGTCCTGATGGTTGGACGGATTCTCACCTTATTTTTTTAAACTTTCAAACTTGGAAATTTTTCTAAGTCAGAAATATTTTTTCCACTTTCAAGAATGAAATAATTTAAAGATTTAATTTTTTATTTTTATTAATTTTTTCTGTATTTTTTAAGCTGATTTAATTTAATATTTTTTAGATTATGATTTAGTTTCAACTTTTATTCAACTAATTTTATATTAATTATTTTTATATTAATTTTTATTTTATTTAACTTTTTAATCATTTGTGTAAATAATCCGTCGATTGTTTAATTCAATAAAGCGTAAAAAAATTCATGTGCGTGTAACCTCAAGCAACCTCAAATTAAAGTGGCCACAGGCCGAGCACCAAGAAAATCTTCAAAAACATCCATAAATAATAATCATAGATTTCAATGTCAAAATTTGTATTTAAATTATGCGAATCTACTATTTTAAAATTAAATGTTGTACATGGGTATTCAGCACTCGTTGGTACTTTGTTGTAACACTTTATGACAAAGTATAATGGTAATTGAAACTCAAACCAAATCAATTGTAATAACGTAAATCTAAACAATTTATTTTTACTCTTGTGCAATTTGTTTGCATTGCAACTTTATACAACTTGTATGCCTAACTAAATGTAAGATTTATTATTGAACAATTCTAATGCTAAGATTATTGAATTTTAGCTTTTAACCATAAGGGTAATAATTATAATTCTAGTTTATTAAATCGAGACTTTCCCAAATAGCATTTTAAGTAATCCTATTTTAAACCAGATTTATAAAGATGCTTGTTTAAGGTTTTTTAGATCTTAAGTTTCAGATCGACTAAATAGTTGCATTGCAGGTAACCTTTGTTTTTGTAAAGTATTTTAAACAAGTCATTAAAGTTAATTAGATCGCAATTACAAAGTATTGAATAAATATTAAGTACACGCTCCTAAATATATTTATTATATTATGTACACATTATTATTTACCTTAATATTTACATATTTGCGTTTAGTGTAAGATCTGTTAGAAATGCTTTATTTCATTTGTTTTTGAATTATCATTTTTAAAATATCAAATACTACTAGTCGTATATGAGCGTGAATAGAGATTTAAACTGAAGTGCCGTATGTGGCCAACACGACATCGTCGAGATTAATTTCTTCCGGCGAGGCAAGACTAGCTTTCGAAGAATGTCCTGTTGGATGTGTTTGGTGAGAAGTTGATGGGACAATTCCTGACATTGAGTCAGGGGTCAGAAGCTTGGATCTTTTGCCCTGTGTCGGAGTGTGTGCTTGGCTCTTGCATCTTGGTTGTTCCAATGGCTCGACACCGTCTCCGACACCGTAGCTGTACATTGGAGATGGAGATGAGTCAATGACGAGAACATCTTCCCTTGTCGGTGTGCTTTGATCCCCTGAACCAGAAGGAGTTTCATCGTCCTCTTCGTCAGATGAACTCACAGAACTGTCAATTTCCAAACTGATACAGTCTTGGTTCAGAGTTGGGCCAGAATCCTAATGATAATATATTTCTTTATTTAAATATTGAATAATTTAGATAAATTATTAGTTGTATTCAACACAGAACATGGTGCCAGATGGCATATCCAATCTTATTTAAAAGAAAAAATATAGAGGTCAATAATCTACCTGTAAGGCTTTGAGTATTGCTTGACTTATTGGACTGTCAATAGAGAAGGGATTTTCCGTTTCACGATTGTGAATGATGACCGAGATGAAAGCCGGATGAAGAATTGGCAATGGAATTGTGAGATGAATACTGATATTTTCTTCAATTCTATAAAAAAAAGAATAATAAAAATTAAATTAAAAAAGTTAATTCACCTTCTGACCTAACAATATCGCATCACAATAATTGTATCTCGTATTATTTATGTAAGTATGCAATTTAATAAATACATGAATTTATTACATTCTAGATGAGCGAGCCATAGGATTAAATGCGCTGACATCCAAAAATGGTGAATGAATCTGATATTTCACTTTTGACATTGTCACTGGAACTTCTCCATTCCAAAGGCTGTGGTCGAGATTGGTTAAAAACACGTCCGTAGCAATCGGACATTCTTTAATATTCATCTAAGTGAAAGGTAATTTTAATGAATAATTAACACACATTAACATTATAGCAATTAGAATATTTTGAATTGGTTTACCTCTAAGGGAAATGCAACATCATGTTCTTCAATGGGAGTGAGAAAATCTTGACAGAATATTTCACTAATAAGAAGAATGGAAAGATTCATCCAGTCGTTTTTCTCAATCCCACGAGCTTCCCAAAAAGTGTCAACTTCCCCTTCAGACTCCATCCGATTGAAGATCCGGTCCGGGTAAAAAGATTGGGCCATCTTGGTAGCTGCCAAAATCGTCCGTTCAAGTTGGAGTTTCCTCATTCTAATCCGTGAGCGCGTAGCAACATTGAGGCCAGTCTCCAAATCTCTTCTCCTTTTCATTGTGCGTTCCTCGAGGTTGGCGCGAAGAACCAACGTTTCTCGGATCAAATCTCTAAATGGCCCCTCGGTCTCCACCAATTTAGCAGAAAATGGAGTGAAACAAGACTGGAAAAAGGTTTTGAATTCCGTCTGGGGTTGTCCAATAAGTTGGTTGGTTTTTTGATAATAAATGTTTAATTCTTCTGTTTCGAGTCGAGTCTGGAAGGCAATAAGAGCTTGCTCGATCCTGATCTGTAAACCATTGATATAAAAACCGTTACTTTAAAATACCAGAATATTAAAATTGGACATTATAAATTCAAATCTAAATAATTTATAAGAATTTTATTATTACAGTAAATTAAAATATGCTATATTCAAATCAATGTGTTATTTAATTTTATACTTCAAAATAGAAATCAGGAGCAAGCCCCGGTCCCTGAGTCCTTTTTATTAACCAGCTGTTCCCGGATGGAAGTCTTCCTTTGGGTTTAATAAGAGAGTAGAACATAAGCGAGTCCCAAGCCAATCTCACACCGTAATTGAAAAAAGTCCCTTTAAATGCATGTAAAAATTAGATTAATTATTTTTCAATAAAAGAGTGGTAGTTAGAAATAAGAAAATCCAGAAAAATCTACGAATATAAAATACACCACTTACACATTATTATCAAGGCAGAGATTATTGGGCAAATAACGAGAGCACCAAGTAAGGACACAAGAGCTTGACAAATTCCAAGAAATATAAAAGACCCTAAAATGAAAAATATTGGAGCGAACTTGGGTCGATCTTGAACTGGACAATCAACGTCGTATATTAAAATACAACACACATGAAAGAGTATCACGACGATAGGAGTCCTAAAGCCAAGAAAGGACATGTTAGTAATACACATTAACTTTAAGTATTTGATTAGTTAAAGACGAAGAAATTGACAAATCAAAACAAATCAAAACACATGAATCAAATTGAAACAATTAAAACAAAATCCTAAATAACTTTAATTCAACTTAATTGAGATTAAATTGACTTTAATTCAACTTAATTGAGATTAAATTAACTTACCAAATGGGTGCAGTGATAGCCGCCAAAAGACTGAGCATGCAGAGCGAAATGGATCCAATTGGAAAACAAACGATGAAAAATAAAGATGGAAGACCGCCTTTAAAAACATAATTCCAAAGACGGTTCAAAAACCGGTTCCATCCTTTGCCTAAGAATCCCGTGTCAGGAGTTGATTCAAATCTCGTCCTTGCTTTTGAAACTCTTCGCCAAATGTCGACCAGACGAGAGGTTAACGTTTGAGTTTGAGACGCTTTCTTTGGACATAGAGTTCCATTCACTTGTGACAAATCCAAGTCGGCCATGAAGGGCCTTCTGTAACAAAGGGCTCGGAGACTCAACGGGCTGCACCAAGGGACCACAAATCCAAGGAAGTACATGACATTCAAGATCCATGTGAAAGTTCGAAAAAAGATGTTTGAGACTCGCCAGAAAACCCATCGACTGGATGTAAGTTTGGATGAAACTCGGGATAGTGTAAAAATTGGCTAAATGGAGATAAACAAATTGTTAAATAAAACTAATGCACAATAATATATTGCTTATGTAGATTACCTATGCATAATGGTTCAAAGTCTATAATGGCACAATTAATTAATTAATTGTAGTGTTTTAATTACATGGTAAGCATCAGTTCTTGGACTGGTAATGGTAGTTGGGACTGTACTAACAACCGTTTGGATTGCTTCTGTCTGTCCATGAAGTGTCCTCTTTATCACATAGTTTTCAGGCCGCCAAATAACACTTTTCCAAATGTAGGTTCGACATGGTTTCTTATCGTTCTCGAGCTCTTTTCTCAATATTGGTTCAGTCTACATAGAAAATAAATGAGAATTATATATTATTGACAATACATAATTATTGATTGATATAATAACAGCATAACCAATATTTAAACTATAAGAATAAATAAAGATGACAAAATTTTAATTTTAAAAAGATAATAAAAATGGAACTTACATCTCTCATAAAGGCAAGGTCGCGACCAAGGAAATATGAATGTTGCTTTAAAAAGCTTTGCTTGAACAATTCTAAAGAAATTTCATGTGGAAGCCATCGGTTCTTTTCACAAAAATTAGTCTAAAATTGAAAATAAATTACATTTATTAATTACATTTATTAATAACATGTAATTTTATATTGGGTTGGATATGCAAATTGTACCTCTGCAGTTTTCAATTTCATTTGTATCCAAACTGGATCCCTGCTAAGAACCGGATATTCTCCAACGTAATATTTTTTAATGTCACGAAGCTCTGATTCCATTTTCAATGCAACGGTGTCAACGGCCCTATAAAAGTACAATCATCGATTACATTAGGCAATAATTTTTCAGTTGTATAACTTGTATACAATTAGTGTACGGTGTGTACGTTGTAATCAAGATATCAAATTAAGATAATTATAATGAATTTCACCTGTGCATTAAAATATACTGCTGGGCTTGCTCAACGAGCAATTTATCAATATCCTGTCCAATTGAATTAAGTTCGGGACATTTTCGTACTGAATTGTACACCCTTCTGAGGTATTCGTCCATCATCATACGGTTGGCTTCCTAATAATAAAATTATAATAAAAATCGGATCAACAATTATTGATATTATAAAAATTGAAATTAGTTAGAAATTGCAAAAAATTAAAAAGCGTAATTGGCATTAAAGTTATAAAGCAAAACGAATGAGAATTCTATCTGTAAGTATGCAAATAAAAAGTTATACCTATTTAATTTATTAAGCAATTTAAACTTATTTTAAGTATAGCTTTATATTTATTAATTTCTTTTCCAAGCTTAAAAGATTTCATTGTTAGTTATTATAGAGTATGTTAATGCTTAGAATAATTAACATATTGTATTGTATTAGTGCTTAAAGCTTTAAATTCGCGTTTTTAAAGTGGTGTTATTAATACTATTTAAATGAGATATTTAACACAATCACGTTTCTAAAATCATACCATCTCTATTTGGCTTTCAGTCATCTTCTTTGTTTTTAGCTCTGCAATTAATTTTTCACGAAATGACAAGAACCAGCCTCGACCCGATTTTTCCAAGATTCTACCAAGTGGAGGGCCAACTTTACGAAATACATCTCTGTCAATTAGGAAAATGCAATTTACTCATTAATCACTCAACTATGCACTAAATCTATAAGAATACATTTATCATCTAAACATCTATTGAGCTTTTTAGACTATTTTTTGTTTTTCTTGTCCTATCATTCTCCTACATAGCACACAATAATTAATAATCTCGAGCAACATTCCAAACTCCATTATAAGTAAATATTATCTATAGTGTTTAAGTGCATTCTAAAATATGGTTCTTTATTATAAAAGCTTTATCAATCTCTACGTGTTTCTTATAATAGTTGAAACTATTTAATATTTATTAGTTTAGTATATTCCTAATTGTATATACCTAGGTGTTTAAGTGTATGCTTTTTATAATTAACATCATACATATTTAATTTATGTAGTAGCCATTGTCGTTAATGTGTATAAATTTTATAAGAATTTGCAAATAAATTCTTTGAGTATTTTCCAAGTCTTTGATGCACGCTGATTCTGAACATCATAAGTTTTTTTAATACCCTAAGTAGGTTAACGTGTGAAGGAAACTATATAGGAAGAGGAATTAATCACTGATCGTTTGCGATTCACAATCAAATCTAATCAATCAATGAGTTCAAAGTCAAAATTCCCCTAAGAGAAAATCAATATGGAATGGTAAATATGTTTATTCATATGAATGAATAAGAATGCGATTATTTTGAGATCTTCAAGACAACTGAATTCCATTCATATCTAACTTCCAAATACGAGTAAGATCAATACATGTATAGGTATACTCCCCAAAGCCAACTATATGTTGTATTCGTATTGTAAGTAGTTTGTAGTTCAATCATCAAAAAGTAAATTGAAGCAAAAAATTGTAATGAAATAGAAATTCATCATTCTCAACCTCCCAACCTTCCCTTTTAATTGCAATGAGAAATGAGAAAACCTAAATATCCAAACATTTGTAAACCATACATCTATATTGTGTTGGATGAAAGAGGTTGGTCATATCATCACAATCAAAGATTCAAGAGGGCTTAAAGATAACAATACATCCCTAATGAAGTCAAAACATGTTACAAGTAATTAATTATAGAATGGATTATCCTTCTGGGCTTTATGCACCCTAATTCATATCATTATAATATCTAACAATAAGTATGGTATTTGTACTATATATCCAATCGACCCAAGAATACGAACATTTAGGAGTGGTGCATTATTGATATAGTCTCGTCTCAGTCAGTCATTTTAAACTCCTTGTTAAATATGTAAATAAGACGTTTTCCCATTCACTTACCGATCCAAGAGCCTGAGATCAACATCAAGAGATACAGGAGTTGAAAATCGATAGGGAATAGACGGAGGTCGCTCCATCGCCATCGTCACCTTTTCCCTCATCGCCTTGTTTGATTGATTCCGGACGTAGCGGCCAACTTCTTTGGCTCCATCCCCCTGCAATCCATTAATAATGAAAGGAAGATCAATAAAAGCTGGAGATTAGAGGTCAAACCATTAAAACTTTCCGGCCTTCTAATCAGACCAATTTACGCCATTCAAGTTGTGCAAAAAGGGTCGATTCCTTACCTTGCATTTCAACTCAGCTACCAAATATTTGCACCTTTCTTCTTGAATCCTCCGTTCCAAATTAGGCGAATAAACTTTTCCGAACCCAATAATTAAATCTGTTTGAACACAAAAAAATCCTCATTAGATGAAAAATCAGGAAGTCGTGTCTCACATATTAAGATTCTACATTCTACCCAATTTCCCCATTCTCTTTAATGTAAGGTAAAATTAATTAATTAATGTAAAATTATTCAATTAATTTTTCCTTTATAGGAAATACCTAAAAGCTCAAAGATGTCCTTTTTGAGACAGAGAAGAGACCGCCAAAGACTCACACTTTCGCCAATAATTAATTGAGGAACGTAAACAAATAGAAATCGAAAAGCGAAGGAAATTCCATCCAAATATTCTTCTCTGGCAGTTTCAATCCCCTTTTGAAATAATGGATTCAGCTTCCATACGTGGATTTGTCCAGGGAAATTGATGCTCGGAACGGAAAATTGCCTAAAAATAATTATAGGTCATAATTATAAATAATTATACATATCTTTCTGGTATTAAGTGATATTAACTTTCATTACTCATTAATCAATCAATTAATGAATGGACTTCATTCTCAACCAATTGAATGTAATGATGAAGTGATTAAAAAAGTGTTTCACGCGTTGTTAGATGTAATTAAAGAAATATAATTAAAGGTCAGATAAAATTGTATAAATGAATCTGCATACAATGCAGAAATATTCTTGGCCTTGGGAAGATCAAATGATTGTATTGACAAAAACGGTAAAAGTAAATATTGGTGAAAAAATAGAGTCGTGACTTTCTCATCGTGATTTTCTATTTTACATGGCATATTTATCACTGGTCAATATTTGCACGGACAGCTACTAATACATATAGGGTAATAGAAACGTGCTAATTTAACACTAATGAAGAAATGACATATGAGTCATTGATTGAAAGAAACCTTCTCTTTGCCTTGGTTCACCTTACATTAACATTGTCATTCGACACCTAAGAACAAATGTTATACTTAATATTAGTTACATATACAATAAATGTATGTATGGTGTATATAAATGTTACAATTGAAATATGATCATGAATATATAAGCTATGTACATGATATTGAAATAATAAAATCAGCCCATAAGTTAAAAGTAATTGTAATCATGATTATACATTTGAATAAATCTTGGCAAATTAAATTGTCCACATTTTTAAAAGTATGCTTATGAAAACGGGTAAACAACTTAGACATGTCTGAAAAGTTTATTATTGATATTTAGAATTTTAAAAAATAATAGCGAGTGGTTTTATAATCAATATTTGATAAAAACGAATTATGTGCACATGCGAAATTAGATATTAGTGTTATATTATGTCAAACCACATTAAACCATAAAAGTTTATTTGGATCATTTAGCCATTTCATGTATTTTTGTCTGGTGTTTTTAAGAAAGTGGTTGGTTAATGTACTCTGTGTTTATGTCTGATTTGTTGATGAGTTGGGAAAGTAAATTAAGGATAAGCAATATTGCTATTTCGAGATACCCTTTCCGTTTGATGGATTCCAGCTGGTTGTGGCTGAGGAATTTGGGATTTCCTTTGCAGTCGGTTGTAAGAGCATCCAATTCATCAAAAGTTGGAAGGAGGAAGAGATCCTTAATGCAAACAGATCTGCTATCGACAATTGATGGAGGTAAATTGATTGGAAATGTTTTCCAATGGTAAAGAACTCTTTCTGACACATTCTGAATTCTTTCAATGATTTCCCGAACATTGAGACAGGTGATTCCTTCCCATTTTACATCAATTTCAAGTTTCCCTTTCTATAAATGAAACAAAGACAAATGGATGAGTTCAAATGGATTCATTGTTTTAATAAAATATTCATCGATTCATTGTGTTATTTATGTATTGTACTGTGATTGTTGTATTAAATTACATACCTCTCGTTCCTGCCTATTCATGGCAGAAGAGAAATGAGTTTTCACCTATAGCAAAAATCTTCCATTTTCCTTTATGCGAAAACACACATCTTGACAATTATTTGCTCAACAATTAACGCTTTCCTTTACAACCCATCTTTTAATGAACTTGAGATTTAGGTCGCAGCCTGTCGTTCACTATAAAACCTCGTGTATACTTATATTATAAGATATTTAACTCCTATTTTAAAATATAAAATCGTACAAATATTGCTATTCAATGTAAAAACTCTGACAAGTTCAATATTTTGCAAGTAAATTGAACAAATTGCATTGATAAAAAATACTTAATTCTTTATTATTAAATTGCAATTCCTAATGTTGAATGGTTTGACATGTGGTAAATTGAAAATTAAATAAACATTTAATTAATGGGTTAACATGAATTCGAATGTACTTCCTATTTATTATCAAAGTTGCAATGATATCAAATGTTGTGTAATGTTACGTAATGTAAAATGAACTAAATAATAAACAATTAGCCCTAAGTTCACTCGTGTGCAAATCTGCAAATGATATAGAGCTGAATGTGAGCGAATAATACTGGGGAATTGGAGCCGTTTAAATAAATATTATATTTCTTATGTGAGGAATTGAGTGTAGCACTAGTAATGGTAGTTGGGAATAACTATAGAATGTGGTGGGTAGCTGAAGGTCAAAGGGTTTAGGTCAAAAGATGGGTAATATTTAGGGGGAAGGCCCAGCCCCAAAACAGCTGATGAATTGCACTACCGCAGCGAAATCAGCAGCAATTTAGGAGGAACATTCATGGTCTATCAATTCACACACACACAGGAAGGAAGAAGAGGAGAAAGTGGAAAGAAAGCCCTTGGAGACCCTCAATAGAGTGCAGTGGAGAAGCTTTTACATTTCAAACCGCAACTCGATTGAAATATAACAAACGGCGTTGGTTAAATATTTAAACAGGGTTGTAACCAAAATACCAAAATTTAACATGATAAAAATATGAATTAAAGATAGTGTGTTCCAATTTCCTTATTTATTTATTGTTTTTATTAATATTTACTATTAATTAGATTTAAAAACTTGTTTAAAAGATTTACTTAAATATTAATTTATTTGTGATTTAATTTTAATAAAATTTTAATTGATTAATAAAATAAATAGTTGATTTTACTTTAATATTTAATTATTACTTTATACTTAAATTCACATATTAAATTATCAATAAATGATTAATTTTACATAAATAAATAATTTTACTTAAATAATTGATTTTACTTAAATAATTAATTTTACTTTAAAATAAAAATTTATCAATAAAAATTTATTGAAAATTTAATTTTATTATATTTAATATACGTTTAATTTTGTTTAAAATTATTACTAAACTAAATATAATAAATATGATTTATTTTAGCATTCATAAACCTTGTTATAACTATAAAGTTCGTAATAAGTTCTGTATATGTTATTAAACAAGGTTATTTTTCAGGTGTGTTAATTAGAATCATTTAACAATGTCAAAAGGAATATTTAATTTCTATTTGATTCACTATGAAGATTTCATTCTGAATGTATGAATATATTAATTTATTAATAGTGCATCGTGGCATGGCCATATTAGTTTCATCATAAAATAAAAGAATTTATTGCGATATTTAATATTATTGACTTCCAATGAGATGAATAGCCAAATTCAAGGATTTACATTCAAACCAAATCCCAAGTAGAGTCCTTTTAATGAATTCAAAAGACGTTTGTTTCAATTCAATTCATTCCCATTGAATGTCTTTATTTATAAGTCTTTCGCTCTGTATTTTTATTGATGTAAAAAATCATCATGCATATTCATGTCCTCACGCAGGCATTGATAGAAGATTGAGAAGCAGAATTTTTAAAATGTGTGTCAAAGAAGGTAATAAATATCTTTTTCGTCATTGACGTTCACCTCCGTCGTGAACAGGTGAAGCACCTTATCAGGTTAAATCTTTTAATGGGATTTGAAAAGCGATCTTCTCTCATTGACACAATTTTGCATACTTACTTTGCACACTTCTCTCCGATGCTTGGGCCTACTCTCTTTTATTTTTTTGCATGGACCGCTCATTTAACCTTTCCGTCCACCTTTAACCGTGAACAAGAAGAAATTGTTAATAAGGAGGAGATCCAAACCCCTGTCTTCCGGACTAAATGTAAGTATTCAAATTACTGAACTGAACCAATTTCCAACTCTCATATGTAAGTACATTCTATGTGCACATTATAATATGTGTGCAACGTGATTTGGTGCTTTACAATCTGCCATGCTTTCCGAATAAAAAATGATGCAGATTTCATTTTCTTCGTCTCGACGTTTCAATTCGCAAAGGGCGGTTTCTCCTCATTCCTCTTCGTAAAGGACAGTCAATGAATGAAAATTGTTCTCATAAATGTTAGGCAGACATGGAAATGAATAAAAACCCCTTTTGTTTCTTACCACTACTTGTGTGAATGTTGTGAATATGTGGAAGGTAATTTCAATTTGAACCGAGTGAACTTGATCTTGAATTGAAGAATGCGTAGATGAGTGGAGATCACAATATCATTACTAATGTATATCCACACATGTATCCTATATATCTACACTATGTACTTACATGCCCCATATGTATGAGATGTTTGTATTTGTATGTAGTATGTATGTGGATTGGATATGATGAGAAAGGGAGACAACGAGGCAAAAAATGAAAACAAAAGCCGGCTGATGAACAAGGGCTGCAAAAATTAGGTCATTTTGTAAACATTTCCAATAAATCTTATTGGTTTGCTCGTCTCTACTGTTTCTCTCTCATTTCGTGATTTTGCAGACACGAAAACTTTCTTGCCCACTCCCCCATTATATTTACAATCCTCAACTAGTCCATAAAGGAATATTTAAATTGGAAATTGTCGGAAAGCTGCGATGTTCTCCCATCACACTCCCCATGTTGACTCTTATGATTATTCATTTATTCACCATTCTTCTTAAATACTTGTTAAAATCCATTGGCTCATTTGTTGACTTGCCCATTCACATCCTATGAAACACATTAAATACCAAATACATACATTGTAAAATACAAAAACATTAAATACATTCCTAATAGTAAATGAATGCCTTCCAAAATATTTGTATTTATTATGTATGTGGTCCAAGGTGGAAGTTATATGTCAAACTGTACCAAAGCTTAATAGGGATAAGCTTTTAAAAATTCCCATTAGATTCTCAAACCCATTAATTTAAGTTCATTAAGTCGACAACCGGAAGAATTCTTAAGTCTATTTGTTATAAAGCGAGATGGTCGAGGAGATTGGTCAGAATTTTTCTTTTGTGTGTTCGTGTGATGAATTTGGTCAAATTAGGGTTTGGCCCTTTAATTATAATTTTCTCCCTTCCCCACTCCAACCATTTTCCTCAGGAATCTGTTATTGAAATTAATGAAGAAAATCAAAAGTTGTATCAATTAATGAACTCATGCTCATGTTCAATTTCAAGAGTGGACCAATAAACTGACCATTAACTTGTAAGTATTTTGTGAGCATTATTTTGTTTTTCCTCCCAGGTGCTGACTTGCATTGCTGGTTCCATTAATTTTGTGGAATTTGATAGGTGGGAAAAGGAGTGGTTCTGAAAGAGATAGGAAACATCCCCCAATTCCCATTCAATAAAAGTGATCTACACTTATTGTAAATGTATGTGAAACGCCTTCCCCTCATGATTATCAGCTTCGGTTTCGATGGAATTGATCTTGATTTTTATTGCTCAGACTCATCGTCACTTGGGCTGAATCTCTCCCAACTCGTTGGCCTTTCCTTGAATGTAGCCCAGTGGATTTTCTAAACTAGATCCTCGTTACTGAACTGTATCAATTTCAAGTCCAGCAACATGCTCATTGCACCTGCATTTGTCATGCACGTCTCGCATTACGTCTCGGAGTCTCGAAAGCTGATCGAACTGATCTCAAGCCGACAATATAAAAACATATTAATTACATGTATAAAATAAACCTTAATTATGCATTAAAAGTATAGTACTCATATATAGTTATACTGTAGTATATGGTATATTCTAGTATACAATATTAGTTTAGATTAAGATCCTAATTTTGGGTGGTTTCTTCTTTTAAACCTTACGGCGCGGCTAATTATTCCCGTCGACTAATATTTGAAGCGAGGAAGAAAAATCTCCCCATTGTTCTTCATCAGTTCATCACTCTGAAAAGTGTGGTGGAAGTCGAGGACCAAAACAACGATCAAATACTCAAATACCCATGCACACAACTTTTCAATCAATTCTCAATACAATTAACATACTTTTGGTCCCTACGAGAGAATACCTGAGGCTAATGACTCTTGATTGTCTATTTATCTTTTTCAGCTACTGCTTTGGCTTTTGAGGTTAGAAAGACTCGTCTAAACAATGTAAATCCCTACATAGCTAATATCACTCCCTATAGGAAGTATTATAAATATCCTCTTTGAAAAGTATCAACATTGTAAAATTTTAAGACCTACTATAACACTACGTAAATAGTTATGTATATTGTTAGTATAGTATAGTTAGGTTAGTATATATGTATAGTTAGGTCATTATAAGTATAGTTAGGTGAGTAAATACGAGTATATTAGTATTTCTACTTATATCGATACTTTGTTACTTGTAAAGAATTTTTGCCTTGATATTCTTGAATGTTTGAGTTAGCGGATCTCCAAGAAAATAGTATCTCATTTTTGGTTCTTGCTAATTTCTCGATTACATAGGCCACGAGCTCCATGTTCACAATATGTCTGAGGGAAAATATTCTTTTCATCCCCTTTTGAATTTTTCTCGCTTCATTGGCCTCCCAGCGTGGAACATTTTCAAGCATAATAACTCACATAATCCACTCAAAATGGATAATGGGAGGGGGGACATAAAAAAGATGACGTGTTTAGTTACATTTTAAAACTTTCCCAGTAACATCTCAATGTAAAAAATAGAAATACAAGGAAGAATGTAAAGATCTGCCATGCCAATTTTATATTTTGGATATGAAACTTTGTCATCTATTTCCTCCTCATCCCTAAAGGGACTCCTATGGGAGATTCGAATGAACAAACTTTCATCCTCCACATTTCATACACATAAAGAAGAATAACTCAAACTGCCTCCTCTTTCCTCATTAAGGCTACATTTATAAAATGCTACCTTATAACTTCTATATGTGGCTTCTTATACGAGTACTCTTATTTATGAATGCACTATACTATAATATAATCTACCATACATCTTGACATAGCATACATATCCCATATGTAAATACATATGCCTTCTACCTTCTACTTATTTATGATGCCATGTAAAGAAATGAGTAGTAAAATCATTTCCATATTTTTATTCGGGAAAGAAAAAAGTTCCAACTTTGAATTATGCTTTACGTAACTTGTGCGGATAAATAATAAAATAACTTGAGAATATTCAATTCCCCTACACTGAAAAAATTAAATGATATCCAAGAAGATGTTTAATTATATGAATTATTAATATATTACCATTATACCTAATATTATTCTATTATGAAAAAACCGGAGATGTTGGCAAGTTTGAAGGAAAAGTTCCTTTTATAATTATACGGTACTTTTTGCGTATTAAAATCCTTTCCCAAAAGAAGAATGAGATTTTTAATCATATCAAATATCTTGTTTGTTAAGTAGCAAAATTCAATTGGAATACCAAGAGTGAATTTCTATTATAATAAGTAAGGTATTATATAAAACTAGATGTTAAAGTCAGTCTTAAGAATAATAAATTGGTTCAATCATTTAAACCTGAAGTCAAAAATGGGTTGTGATTAGTCAAGAAAATCCGGATTTTAACTAATATATTTATTGTAATGCTTAAAGACTACATAATTGGAATTTTATTCTTTTCTTAAAACTTGTATTTACCAATATATTTGTATGTAAACGTAGGAACATTAGTACACGACACATTAAAATAGGACATACCATTTACAATAGATACATATCTGTAGTACGAGTATTTATATTGTACCATAGTACATAATACTTTTATTGATCTATTATGATAATATATTTTCAATGTAAACTGATGTCCCGCCGGTTTGTCTCGTGCCTCTTTACTTATGCATGCCAAATAGATGGTCGACTAATTTGAAATGCTAAATTGATCGAAGATGTGTTTTTGGCTCTAAGGAGGGCGAAAGAATAAAAGGGTGGTTGAAGGAGCCGGTTGGAGAAGAGCCATCGTCTTCCTCCCAGAAGTGGATGAGAATACGAAAGAGGCCCAAATATAGCCAGACTCTTCCTTACATCATATCGATTAGAACTTGGTTGATGATCTCGGGAAGCTGGGGGCTCTCTGGTCGTCTCCTCAGTCTTCCAGCAAGGGCCCAATCGTGGCATCGGGCTCGAGTTTATCACAATAAAAGTGTCTTCCGAAAGGAGCGAGATCCAGAGGGTTAAAACCAGGGAGAATTCTCAATTCTCATCTACGGCCCCACTTTTCTTCCGTCCCGTCGCCGTTTCCCTTAAGCTCCGTCCAACTATAAGACCGAGCGCATGATAGCGAGGGAGGGTTTTACCCGAATTTCCTTCCCTTGCCCGTCTCTGGTCTTTATGTTCTCGGAACTCCGATTTATCCGAACCCTCACCCTCCCCCAAATGACTCTCTTTCAATGAGCTCTTCGGGTTGAATAAGAAGCAGACGAGATTTTTAGCATTTTGAAAGGGCCGAAGCTCTCCAGATGCATCTCCACTTACTCACCTTTATTCATCTTCTCGCCTCTCGAGCGAAGAGGACAATAAGAGGAAAATGCAATAAAGGAACAATTTCTCGCCTTTCCTCTTTCTATACTTTTTTCACTTCAAAGTCTAAACAAACAGAGGGAGAAGGATCAAATTGGATTTCTTATCTTCAATTTCTCAAAATCAATCCTTCCCCCAATAAACTTTCCCAGTTATTGGAGTCAATGAAACTCAAACGTCCGCCTTCCTCCTTTATTAAATTAGTTTATTCATCCTATATTCCAATATTCTAAATATTCCAATTTTTCATTTCTGATGCATTTGGTGAATAAATCAGATATGTTTTGAGGCCAAAGGTCAATTTACCTGATCAAATGTAAAATCTATATCACACATAAACTACAAAATTACATCAAATTAAATTAAATTAAATTAAATTAAATTAAATTAAATTACATAGAAGAAACCTATGCATTCAAATTTACTCATGATTTATAAAGGCTCCAAACCAGATAAAAAAATTTTTGAGCATCAAATAACCAAAATATTCAAATAAATTTTTAAAAGAATCCTTATATGAAGATCATATCATAACATATCAAGATCCAATAAAAATGAGACGATTTCGAATTTATTCATCTTACCAAACAAGATAAAATAAAATTAACACACATTGTATTCACAGAATGTTTTTTTTATATATTGTCTGTCTGATGATGATTTTAAATCTCCAACATTTCCATTATTATCTTTAAGGCTCTCTCTGCATTGTGAATTTTGTGAGTGTGGTCATATTACATTCGCAGTTCCTTGTGTATATCCAACAATACACTTCGAGTATGGTACATGCGAAATAAGAATAATAGAAGTTAGATAGGGAGTTGAGTGGAAGGAGAAGGGAAGAAGGAGCCGAAAAGAAACTTTTACTTCGACACCCTCAGCCCAACTCCGTTCATTCATAGCTAGGAGTGGGAAGCGTCAAGTTGTTCTTACCGGTCTCCCCAAACCTTGAGGATCATCACCTTCCATTCCACGTTGCCCTCACGGAAAAAGATCCATTATTGAGAAGTGGAGAGTTCTTCGCATAATCCGGCCATGGAAGATCAAGAGACAGAGACTCACAGGTTCACTTAAAAGTGCATCACGTGCGGAAAATATTCCGGAAGATTTACCCAAAGATCCACTCAAACATTTCATTCACTCAGAGATTCACTCCAAGTTGACTTTTAAGATTCTTCGAGATTCTTCCAGTGGGCATTTGAGAAGATCTACAAGAAGTGTGTTTTGTAATACAAATTAAATTTTGCGAGATTAATTATTTAACCGAGGTACAAAACCTCATTGTTGATCCTCAACGACATTCCTTGGCAAGAGATCAGCAGAAGGCGATAAAGGGAAGATGGATCCCAACGAAATCACCAAAGTGATTGATGGCGTCTATAAGGTAAGAATCATGATAATAATAAGACAGAACTTGTTCCTTATAACTCCTTATATTTATATTTATTAATCTCCACACTTTGTCTCCCAGACTTCCAATGAGATGAGTTGAGGTTAGAAGGAAGCTTATGTTTATCATAATGCTCATCTTCAATCAAATTATTCCCTCTCTCATTAAATATCATAGCCTTCCTCTGGGCCGTTGGAAATGCATTGAATAAATAATGGAACATGTCCAACTAGGCATTTAATCCGCCAGGTATTTAATATGCACTCATCAATTTCGTCCCTTGTTACGAGGACTCCTATTAGTAAAGGTGAAGGAAAAGGTTGTCGTACACATTCAGGATGGTCAAATCTACACATCGTGGTCTGACTACCTTGTTTTCTGTTCGTTTCGTGGATCTTTGACAAGGTCTGACAAACATAATTATTTCCCGCTTCAAGATTAACCATCTCACTCCGTTTAAATTGATCCCGGAGTGAAAGACGTTATCAGCAAATACTCATTAATACAACTACTCTGAAGACCATGAAAGGAAGGTTTTGGCAAATCAGCCGTGTAAAACTATTAATTGGATTCAATACCCACAAGCATCTTATTACTTATGATTACACTACCTGTATTGGCTATGTTTACATACAGATAATAATATGTACGGATAGATATATGGATATTCATATACTGTATTAGTATTCATTTAAATACTGATGAGACACACCGTGTAATTCATTTATTAAAGGAGTTTAAATATGTTTTATTCTAATTGAATCTTGGTCATGCGGGAGGATCCTATTGATAACTTTTATACATATTGGATTGCTAAAGGGCTTGGTAAACCTTGACTTCTTAATTTGAAGCTTCACGTTCTTTAAAAAACAACCATTGTGTGTTTCGGAGAGTTTTTCCTTGCAGAATTTTAAAGCTTCTCAGCCCTTTATCTCTAAAGTCAAGGACTTTTGGGTGTATGAGAATTATGCCTTGATGAACGCGAACATTTATTATAGGTGTTCAATTTTTATTCTTCTCCTTTTTCATTATTTGGTCATACGAGTAAAATCAGCGATGAGGTGAGCTTTAAGGTAGAATTAGAACAAGCCCTATCCTTCTAAATGTATCTTACCGAATCGATTACACTAAAGTTATGAAAAAACTTCAAATACATTTTTTATTTATTAACCTTTCTTATAATACATTTCGTTATATTCTTTGTTTTAATGTTGCTTAATTCACCAATAAAGACTTTACAAACCTGATGGATGGTTTTCTTTTCGGAATCAATAACTCGTTAATTAACGAATTGTTTATATAAGTTTATATACTCATTAAATAGGAAATTACATATTGAATAACATTTCGTTTATTAATGATTGATTAAAGTCCCTGTTACTTATATATTTAGAATAATTAACTATACTCTATTCCATTTGAGAAGATTATTGAGAATTGAATCATGTTACTTGACCGGGCAATCGAATGTCATGTCACCCGCAAATAATTTCTACAGGAAATAATATCGGTTTATTTGAATTTCTAATGACTTGTTAAGTAACATGATTCAATTCTCAATAATCTTCTCAAATGGAATAGAGTATAACTGGGCAAATTAATGGACTTGTATTAGTTTTAATTATAAAATGTGACTTGGAAATAGGAATCTGTATTTGATATTCAAATTTCTCTCATACAAGCTTTACCCAATTACCGCGTGACTGGGGTTAAGTCATTTAAAATCATTTCTCATTTCTTTTTAAAATCATTCATATTCATAGGTAATTGTTATTTATAAAACTTAGACATTTAGATTAATTAAATAGTTAAAATGTTACATTAGGAGTTAAATAACTACAGATTTTGGCTTTCTAATTCAGCCTCAAGCCAGAGGGAGGTTCTGGCCAAATAAAACCCAACATAATATTTGTTGGGAGGTAATTTATAGCTTTTTGCAGAAATAGTTAATTGCTCATGTTATAATAGACAAGCTACAGATATCCAATTAATTAAAACCTCCAGTAAAAAAAACCTTAAAAACCTTCAAAAAAATTCTCAGACATTCTCAAATGAAAATCCTCATCTTTTTAAACATTAAATATATCACACCTTTGAAGTCAAAATTAGAATTTACACAGAATAAGATAAATAAATAATTGAGCTGATATAACTTTCCAAGAAAGATTTTCACCTATAAGTACACCTGTAATAAATATTTATATTTAGTTATTTATATAAAGGGTCAGGTAAGAAAGGAAAAATTCAATTTCGTTTATGCTCAACTTTAGTGCAGGAAGCTCAATTACCTGACAAAATGAGCTATAAAATGAAATAGGACTTGGACCAGCCAGAGATGTTGTTAACTTTACAGATAGTCATTCCATGAAGCTCCCTTTATACCTCTCTACATTCCAAAAGATCTCTCTCAAAACCCTCAATAGAACGAATCCATATGAAATGATGAGCGAAAGTCTGATACATTGTTGAAGATAATAATATAAAATTTAATTGTTATTCACCATACTTTATGCATTGGAAAAGACTTAAGACGAGGATTCTGATATAACATCATATAGCATAAAAGACTGTAAATTTTGAATACTTTTTATAGATTTTGTACGATAATACATACATAGAGTACAAGTAGATACAAGATACGTATACTATACATATGAGTACAAGATACAGTTCCATACACAGCATTCGTACAATTCCTATGTTTTATATGTATTTGATACTTATTAGATACCAAAAATGGTTTTGTCAATTGCTACAAATGGAAAACATTACAGTGACCATTTCATTGAAGACTAAATAAAGTTTTTATAGTAAACGCCATTTCATTCCTTGCAATTGTAATGTTCTTGTACTTCTTTCTTATTCTTCTTGTGTTATCGGCTTTCTTGGAACTAGTTGGAACTCGTTGGAATGAAGATTTTAAAGGAAGGTGAATAGAGGTTGGCTCATGTTGTCATCAGGTCACGTTCTTTTACCTCAATTCCACCTCTCAAGGAAAATGAAATGTCTGCATTTGTGTTCGATACGCCGCCTTGATCAAAGTCATCAAAGATTGAGTGGTTAAGAGTTGATCAGTCAGGTTCATGTCCAACTCCTCCTGCGCTCAAAACACTCATTGTGGTCATTATCCCAAATTTTTTCAATTCCCAACGCTCAATCAATGTTTTCAATGTTTTCTACCTCCATTATTAGTTATTAAGACATTACTCGCTTTTTCACGCCTTTGCCCCTTTCATTATTTTTATTAGTAACTCTAAACATTGTAATTACAATTACACACATAAGAACCAAATATTTAAACTTTTGATTAGCTTCTTAATTGCTCATTTGTTAATTAATTGCTTCATTTTTCATTTCATGTAACAAACTTCATATACTTACCTATAATTATTCATAAAACTTATAATTATCATTTATGACACTTCATATAAGTAAGAGATTATTAGAAAAAATCTTGAGAAATGTTTATATTGGTGAGTTATGTAAGAATCCCAATTTTACTTTCATATGCAGTTATTATGCAGATTATCGGCATCCGATTCTTTATAAGTTATACCTAAGTTATAACTTTAACTTTATATTACCTTTGATTAACCGATTTATATTTATTGTTACTTTCAATGAGAATGTGTAGAGCTGGATTGAAGAGTAAGCTGATTATTTTCTTACTCATTTCATTCCTCAAGTCATTAAGGCTACAAGAGCGAAGGGGAGTGTGCTTAATCTTACTTAAAAGCTCACAATGAGAAATAATGAAAATAAGAGTCACTTTTGCTCTCAAGTCATTGAGTAACCTTTTGTATAAAAAATGGGGTATGTAGGAACGGTATTGAGGATAAGATGATGGGATTTATTAGCAATCGATCAGGAGGGACATTCCATTAGGAAACCGTCCATTGATTGAAAACCGATACAAGCTTATTAAGGAGACTTCCCTTCAACCTCTTTGAAATGCACGATGAGATGGAGAGAAACTTAAATATTGAAACTCAATCTCTCAGCGGAGTTCTCATCTCCTCCAATTCCTGGGGCAGTTGGCGTTCACACACGCCAAATGTAAGATTGGTATTCATAGATTGAATCGATAGAATTCAATAATTAATTGATGTAACATTAGCTCTGATTATATTCTCTTGGGCCATTTAGGATTTAGCTAATCAAAGGAAAACAATGGCAGGGATGGGATTTGGATGTTTAGAAATTGAAACTCTCGGCTTTAAACTTCCTAGTCATCTTTTCCCATTCAACCGTCGAGAAATAGAATCTTATAAAATAATTGAAATTTTCTTTAGTTTGATCAAACCACTTTCAAAATTACTTTTCCAAATTGCATTAATAAGTAAATAAAAACTTTTGCTCATCAAACATTTAACCTTTTTCAAGGTATTTTGGCAAATGGTTCTCTGTATTAAATTCTAAACCTGTGGTATATTTGATATATTTGTGATGTATTTGACATTTGGGAGTATTTGGTATTTGGGAGTATTTGATATTTGCTACTTGATATTTAATATTTGGGAAGAGAATCAAAGGTGTTGAGCAACAAGGATGAAAGATAATGGATTGGAGGAAGATTACAAAGCAATAGACTCATAATAGACTTCTCTATACTTTCCTATTCATCCTGTCTTTAGGTTAATTGACTTATTTTATTGTTATTTATTGCCTTTCTCTCATTTGATGTTGAATTCATTTCATTCCCTCCATTCTCTCCCCCACCATCATTCCCTTAACATAGGGGCTGCAACAATTTAATTTAAGAAATTCCTATTATTATTAATCACTCAAGACATTTGGTTTTCCACTAGGGACTCATTTCACCGACTTCGCTGTTATTTCAGTTATATACATAGTACATACAGTACTTGTATAAGGATAATATTGTACAATTCCATATTGCATCTGTACTGTACATGGTACATAAGAAGGATGTTATGTATTTATGAAGGATCCCGAAGTGTATAAAAGAGGGTTGAGAAGATTGAAGTGAAATGAGTGGAGTTGCATCATTATGGAAATCAGCTGTCCATATGAGAAAGACAGAGAATGCCGAGATGTATGGAAAGGATTACCTTTGTCTTCGGGGCCATTTTTACAACTTGTCAGTTGAAGTCATATGAAGTATGTATTATATAAAGTATGAAGAATGTATTATATTAAAATACCAAGAGTTGGATACTTTTAGTTAAATGAGGGCTTTAGACATGAGAGGGAATTCGTTTAAAAACTCGCCGCAAATTTGTTTCTCCCGGAGTCCATGAGCTCAAAAGGAATGAAAAAGAAACCTATTTATTCCTTTGATGAATAAATTGAATTGAATGAGATGAACCTTTGGTTGTATATAATAATAAATAATATCTATTATGTATGCAGATATACAATTCGTATACATATATTATTGTATATGAATAATTGATGGAAATGAAAGAAAAGATTATTTCACAAGAAGGTCGGAGAATCATTTTTATTATTTATATTGAAGAGGTGTGTGGTGCAAGTGGAAATGAAAAGAGTTATAAACGAAAAATGGCAAATTTGAATTGAAGCTTTATTGAAACTTTTATTTAACTTTTGCTGCATCATGCCATGAATGCAATACACGAAAAACTCATAAATACTTTTCACATAAATTCATGATTAAAACTTTTTTTCGATGATTAGCTTGGGAAATATACAAAACTTTTAATGATCTTTCAAACAGCTAATATACCCATACCTGTATATGATATGACTTGTATAAAATAGTATTTAAAAGTTTCAGCATTGAATTTTGTATATTAGCCACTTTATTGTTAGATTTGATGATTTTTCCACATTTTTGCAATCTCATAATTTCTTGTAATCGATAAACATATCAGCTCAAAAGTTTCAGCTCAAAGTCCCCAGAATACAAAAATATTTTATATCTTATTTAAGGCAATTAAGAATTAACTTTACAAACCCTTTCTTAAAGTAGTAAAATTTTTCGCACAAAGATTAGCTGAATCAGATTTGCCTTAAAATGCAAAAAGCCCACGAACACGTGCTCATAAGTCTGAAATATGCAAATGGGAATTCGTAATTGAGATAAATGTAATTATTAGGAAAATGCTTAAATAATGTTTCAAAATTTATTTTAGCATTTTTTTAATCACATACAAAGGTAATTAATAATTGTGGTCATCTTTGACTTCATCACCATTAAATCTTTTCTCACAATAAAAAGGAAAACTCTTGGAATTTTTTATCTCCATAATCTGTGAGTTTCTGAGCATAAGTTCTTTTGAAGCTAAAGAGGTCAAAAGTGGAAAAGGGCGAAGATCAAGAAAAAACTTGAAAAAGAATTAAAAGAGCTTTGGGGTCTTTCGGACCTTTTTAAATCATTATTTGTACATTCACTTAGCACCTTTGCACTGGGAATTTCATTTCAACTTTCAATGTTCAATCGGCCATTAATTACTATTTGGAAAGGAAGAAGAGTCGGATCGAAGAATGCTTAAATGTTTACCACTTTTAATCGTCTTCATCGCCCATTGGAATTTAAGAAAGTCGTCGCATTTTGAATTGTAACCTTCAAACTCTTTTATGATGCGCCCACTTTGGATCTCAAAGGGATTGGTAGGAAATGAATTTACTTCGCGTGCAAAGTCATGTAATGAAATATCTTCTTATTTCTTCCGACACTTCTTCCCTTGCCAAGAGGAATATTCCTTGGGACTGTTAGAAGGTGTACATCTTATATTGCATTTATATTACCTCTGTACTCTGTACATCTAAAAGATACTCATTTTCGCTCAATGATTGAAGTATAATATGGAAGTTGGAATTGAGGAAGAGAATTTCTCTTCCTATTCTTTTCTTTCAAACGTCATATGAAATCTTGATTTTCCATTCATCACACACAACTTCTTACCACGCGTATTATTATTATTATATAAAAGGCACACAAAGAGTTCTTTAACTTCGCCGATGATGATGAAAAACGAAAAAAGGGATCTTTTAATGACGATAAAAATTACTTTCATAACATTGTAGTTTGTAACAATGTTTTTAATTTAAGTTTGGAACAATTGGGAATTAACCCAAAGAGTAAATTAAAGCAATGAACCGCCCACATGATCTCATGCCGAACATTAACTAACATTAAGAATTTTAATAATAAAATTAGAGATTCTGAAGAGAATGATTGAATGAATAATTTTGGCTTATTATGTGATTATGACTATCTATGGAAAATTTAACAGTAAAAGACCAAAAAATGGAATTTTTAAGGAATTTTAAAAATTGTGATGTGAATTGTGATGTGAATTGGGATGTGAAGTAATAACGTGTTTAATAGTGGGCATTTAGTAGCTTTATTATTTTACCATTTATGACATTTTATGAACATTTTTTGTAATAATTGAGGATGTCTTCATTTGAGAAATTGCATCAAAAGATTCATTGTAAAATTGTAATCATTGAGATGTTGAGTGCTGAGAACTTAATGATCTTCGAGAGTTTTACATACATTTGATCCATCGTTCTGAACGAGTCATTAGGCGAGGACATGGGAATAAATAATTACATCTGAAGGATGCGTAATAGCCTTTCACATATAGCTATTTATTCATTCACTTTCTTACCTATATTTGCAAACTGAAGATGAGGGGATTCATCCGTTAAATATATACATTCAACATATTACTTATTATTATTATATTTCCTCACACACTTGAAAATCCTTTTGAGCAGATCATTTATTTAATAATGGGCTCTAATTACAACCTCGAGCAGAAGAAGAATTCTTTTCATTGAAGAAAATAAATGCAGATATTTATTTATTAGCGGGCCCTGACACATGCCTCGAACCCTCCAATTCATTTCACTGTAATTTTAATCTTTAATTTCACTGTCATCCAGATATTCTGATAACATTACAGGTATGATCATCATGTCAGACAGTCAGACTTGATTGGACAGGAGACACACGTGTGTCCCCGTGGCCACATTCACGCATCCATTATAAATTGCAAGACTTTTATAGCCCAATTTTTGGTAAGATTGAGGCTCATGAGCATAGGAGGTAGGAACACAGTTCCACTAATCGGCCCTTATTTCCACCTTCACTTCAAACATTTTTTTCTCCATTTAATTGCTAAAACACACCTTTGCTTAAATATGTTGTACTTTGTTACATGTTGTTGGGAGCGAAAGGGAAAGTTTGGAATTTAAGGAAAACCTTCCAATTAGAAATAAAGCATCGAGAACGACAGTTTTGACTGTGTCGCTTTTTATATTGGCGTATTGGCGTTTTCATCGAGGGAACGAAGGTGTTGAAATTGGGTTGGCGGTCAATTTGGGAATTTACTTCGACATAGAAGACCACAAAATTGACCACAGGAACTGATGATGCAAGGAGGGAATAAATCACAGCAGAAAATTTATAATTTTACACGCTTGTACAGATAAAATTCCCAGCTAAAGAACTGCTCTGTAACTTTTTATATATAACATGATATAGTATTTGGTAGGTAAATATATTACTTAAAAGTGTTTTTAACTATTTAACAATGTCTCAATGTCAAATTCACGATTTGGGAGAAATGACTTGAGGACACTTTTTTCATATATAAATAATGTCTTTAATGGAGTAAAGTTGAAGCATGGCTCTTTAAGGTCTCAGGACTTGGACATGGGAGTGATACGCAAATTCATATTACATACTTGTATACGAATATGTCGTATAAATATGCTCCTGGCCAAGTACGGACATGTCTTTTATAACCCATAACCTAAAGGAATTACCAGATTATGGAGTGGAGTAGCCCATTTCTGTAATCTAATTATTGTTGTGGAAGTGATCGCTTAATGGCTCAAGGGAAGATTTAATGTCGTTTTTTATGACTCTTCGCATCATTATATATAAAGTAACTGAAAGTTCCACCTATGTATCCTACATGTATTTATTCGTAGAAGGATCAAAAGAAACATTCTCATTACTGTTCCTAATCTCATTCATGCAAATTCCAAATGTAGAAGAAATAAACATAAGGGACCACCATGATTTCCTCCTCTCATTATTTCACATTGAATGTGCCATTTTACTTGGTATTTTATAGGGACATATTTAAGTTATTTAACTATACACGATAAGCAGTTAATA
Organism: Neelides folsomi; assembly: GCA_034687125.1. NCBI lineage: Eukaryota > Metazoa > Arthropoda > Collembola > Neelipleona > Neelidae > Neelides > Neelides folsomi. The sequence continues at coordinate 60,640 of JAQGBZ010000270.1, read as the reverse complement.
AACGAAAGCGGTCATAAATACAATTTGTACAATATGCTGGTAAACAACAATGTACACATATACGTATTTTATATGTAGAATAAAGAGGGAACATTTTTCTTAAAAATCATAAATAATCAAATGCATTATATCTTTGGTTAATAACTAACGATAATCTGTCGCTTTTAATCCCCCCTTTTACTTATAATGTTCGAACAAGGACATATTTATGAAGTTGAGGAAGAATAGTTAAAGAATTCGAATGTAATTTAGTTGGCATGTTTAAGATACATAAGTTGGGGCTCATGGGCTCGGCGTATTTATTTGGTTAAAGCAGGATGTATTAAATGGGATATATTACATGGGATATTGTCGTATAAAATAAACGTGTGTATTGTATTACATACATATGGTATTTATTACAAAAGTAGTGAAATTATATTACTTAGGACAAGCACTGAAATTGAGTATGCATATTTAACTTTCATTTGTCCAAAATTGAGAGCCTTATAGCGGAGTTGTTAAAGGAAGATAGTTAATAAGCAAATGGTAATAAGCAAATGGTTTATCTCAATTAAATCCCTTCAATGGAATTCCATCCTTTGTTTATCTAACCAACGAGAGCGGGCTTTTCTTTATAATTCATTTCTCACTGGGAGTATAGAAAGTGCAGAGTTAAGAAGAGTCATTTAAGGACTTTGGCCTCATAAATAAGAAGATTTTGAATTTTAATTGCTACTTAATCCCCTTCCCTCCCGTCCGTTTCTCCAATTACGAGATAATAGTGATGAATTTTGAGGGAAGGTATAATCTCCGAATCCGGATTTCCTCGCCTTTTATTTATTAACCCTTCCCATAAATTATGATATTTGATCATGAACAAGTGGAATTCAACATTGACTTGTCCTTAGAAGATTATTAGCTAGCTTGAATTGGGTGCAGCTTGGAGTTCCACGCTACTGATTTAATATTTATTGAAAAGAGATTCCAATTATAAGATATACGAACCAGGTAGTCGAACTCATCCCACAATATAAAAATCCAATATACCATAAATATATACAGGTAAAATATATATAGGAAGTATCTGCAGTTAAAATATTATATGAATCCTCCAAAGAAGCCTCGAGCCTCCGTGAGACATTTCTTTTTTCAATGAAGGCCTTTAGTACTTCTCATCGGGTCAGAAGTATGAAAACGGCCTAGAAAAATCATATGAAAAGTAAAAGGTTAGCCACGCTAACAATTTTACAAGACAAATAAATAATGAGCGTAGATGGGGAAGCAATTCCGACTTTTTCATACCTTTTCTTACCTTAATAATATTCTTCATAATATTTCTCCTTTGATTCTCATCGGGTTTGAAACTTCTTTTGCGCTCCTCTCGTGCATAAGGTAAGCCGAAGAACAAAGCCACTTTGGCTCCAATCCCTCGAGGCATCCTTTTCCTGAGTCGACTGACCCACATTGACATAAATGGAGAATTCGGGGTCATTTTCACATTGGCTATATTCCCTCTCGCAATCAGCTTACCAAGAGACCCATTTGGGTTTATGCCTCATTATTATCTCGTGGGGCAGTAAAGGTATATCAAGGGAAGGATCGCGAGTCAGGTGCTGAACCTAGATACTTGAGGGGTTAATGGAAAGGGGCTTGAAAGTAAGCGTGAAAGAAGTTTCTCTATGAACGGTAATGAAAGCAATTCAGCTCCTTCACAATAATTTAAAATTGGAATTTAAATATCAATATAACTACCATACTTATAACTTTACAACTACAAATAAGATATACTTACAATTAGGATTATGATAGATGAATGTCAATATCCTTGTAAATATCTGTACAATAAATATACTATATGAGAGACGAAACCAAAAAAGTACGTAAGCGACTCATTAGGAGATTCTTCCTTTATAATAATATGATGAAATTGTATTAAGAAATTAAACATGTAATTTCAGTGAAAAACTCGAAATTTTACAACTCATTAACAAATATTGAGTAGCTTTAAATTGAAACAGCAATATTTTCAAATTTTATGTTCCTTGTTGAAAAAATTCCTTATTTCATAATACCTAAATACATTTCCACCTTTTCCACAATATCTGAATTGAAGTAACATGTATGGACCATAGCTAAAGTTAAAACTAATAACATTTATTAGTTCTTCGTTGTGTAAATAAACTATGATTATTAAAAGGATAATAATTAATTTCAACATAAAAATTATTTATTACATTTGGCCGAATAAAATAAATTTTATTAAAAATTCTACTTTTTAATGAGGTTCAAGAGTTTTCAAATATTTGGGGCATTATAGAACAATATAATATCGATCTCTATGAATGAATTATTGAAATTTTCTAGTTGTGGTGTGTACTGGTAGAGGGGAGATAAGAAAGTGCTATATAACCCCCATTTGATTTTGGACTTTATTAATTAGTGAGTTTACCTTTACCAAATTATATATTTAATGGAGGTTTTTAAATATTTTTAAAGTGGTGAGGATTAATAAAATAACACCAACATTTATACATTTTTATCCACTAAAGTTAAAGCCATCGTTAAAGCAAACATTAAGTGCCTAAACAGTATTTTACATTGTTAAAACTTTTGTTTTGAATTCTAGATTCAATAGTATTTGTCTATTAAAAACTCTTGCATCGTCATTGTTAATATAAACTTCCATTGTAGAAATACTTTCTTTTTTCATTTGCCATTAGTTTATTAATTAAGAGCTAAAGAATTTATTTAAATGAAAATTGAAATACATTTAGTTGTTCAATGGCTAATTTGTATTCAAAGTTTAAATGCCCAAAGGCTTAAATTCTATAACCCCTTTCCCCTCACAGTTCATTCAGTTATTAGACAGTAGTTGTAAAATTAAATACCAGCTGAGAATACCAGGAATGTAACGTAAGGATAGAATGATTCAGCACAAAACATCTTTTTATAAATAAACTCATCTTTTATTTCTTTTCATTCCAAATCGAGGGATCATTTTGAAAAGTGAGACTTTTGAGTTTGGGCAATTTATGTGTATGAGTTTGGTCTGGTGGGTGAGAGAAATAAATACTTGCATTAGCGAGGGAGTGAAACTCATAATGAGCAGATTGAGTTTCTCTATGTTGAGTAGTGGGACGAAATAATTGGGATCCACGAATATGAAATGGAAATGACATTATATTATTACTGTCGAAAGAGAGACCCAATGGCTATAATAATATAACTAACTACCTGTACAATATATATTATTATCTGGAATATATTGTTCATATCCCAAGCCTCATACAATATACCTGGTATCTGTACCTTTAAAGTGTATTTAACCCTCTGTTGAAATTTTCCCACTTTGGTTTCGGAACTTGGAAATGACCTAAAAGGATGAGAGTCAAAAGTGAAATTTAAGATTTGACAAGGAAATCCTTACTTCTAATTATTCTTGAGTCACTTGAGTGAAGAGTGGTCTTAATGGTTGGGTGCTGCTCCAGGTATTTATCATCATAATAATCATTATAATGGAGATGGAAGAAGATGACTTTGATATTGAGCAAACGAGCTTCAAAGTGATTGATTACTTTTAATTCCCAACAAACTTTCTATGAATAAGCTAAATTGCTTTCTTGCACTCATCTAAAATGTATAGCATTTACTTTTATCTATTGTGTTTCTTTAACCATCCAAAGATATTAAAATCATCTTCACTCTGATCATCTTATCCATACATATCTTTCTATACAGGTAGAGTACGCTTAATGTTAGAGAGAATTTAAATTATTTGTCAGAACTAAGACTATCTGTACTATTTAATCACCCATCACCCAATTTATGTTGAAGTGTGGATTAATGTGATATATACCAATAGAGAATATGTATAGTACAATAAGAATTTAATTTATATAATGATCTCATGCGGCTTTTTCTTTGATTTACAGAACATCTTGGACAACTTCAATCCTTCATCGAGGCAAATGATAGCGACGGGAAAGGCCTACCTCAAATCTCTACACGGTATGTTTCACTGTTTCACTTTTTCACCTTTGTTATTTTAATTCAATGATTTGAATAAATAAAAATTGCAAGGCAATTCCGCATACTTGGATCAAAAACCTTTAGATTTAGACTTGAGACACTTGAGAGCCAATTTGAGCATATGTGTAAATTACGAGTAAAAGGATCAGGCGGCAGTTCAATTTAAGCTCATGTTTTGAATAGTTGAACATTCCTTATTCCTTATATAGCGGATTGGTTATATAAGGACTCCACAAGGGTTTCAACTGTGTGAGATGAGAATTTAACTGTCTGTGTGCCGCAGTTTGTTTAGAACAATTCTCCATGTGAGATTGGGAACGAGGAGTGAATTATTTTACAACTTTTCCCAATATTTTCTCAAACTTCAACTTCAGCTTGCCCTCTCACAGCAAAGCTCAGCAAACACATTACAGACATTAGCATCTCGAGTTACCATCCAGGAATTTAATGCAAAAAGATTCAGCCATTTAGCATTTGCTTGAGCAAAGAGAGCGTCAACCTGATGGCCTTTTCATAACTCATTCCAGAGGACTTGGGGAGACATACGGACGTGAATGAATGTTTGGGTTAAAATTTCCCGTCATTTGGAGGGAAACTTGGAAAATGTTGTAACTTGCAGATTGAGATTTTTCCCATTTGGTTTCACACATTGAGGGATTTGTGGGTTTGATAACAAATGGAATATTATGAATTTAAAGAGAGAGAGCTTAATTAAAAGAGAGGGCTTGGCCCAATCCACTGCGAATGTAATAAATATCTTTTATGCAAATAATTCTTTCCGCTTTAATAATATTCATTAACAGCTATATTTAAGGAAAATGTTTAATGTTTAACCCGTACCTGTGTAGTTGAGAAGATTTGCATAAACTACGCAACCACAGCAGATATAAAAGAGAATTATTATTATTTTGTAGTTTAATTCACAGGAATCTGAGATGGTACAAGTTCACTTTTCTTTCAACTTTGAATTCAAGTTTTTTGCTCTCTTGAATTTAAATCGCTTCTTTTCATTTCAATCTCATTTTGAATTTCACCTTATTAAAAATTTCTTTCATTCCTCCCCTCGCTTTGAAACAACTCTGGGCTTAAATTATGAAGTGATGAAGGGAAATCTTTTGATTTTACTGAATAAAGATCCGCTTTGAGATTTCCACGCTTAAGAGATTCATTTTCCCAAATACAATAGAAGGAGCATCGTTTTCATTCACTTTATCTTGATCAAATATTCTGATTGGAATTTCAAGTTCTTAAAAAATATTAGAAACTTAATGGCTTTAAAAAATGAGAACGAGGAATTTGGTTTTTTTTCTCTTTCATCGATCCCAATTGCCATCATTGTTTCTTAACTCTAAAGTTCATCTATTGTTTTTCCGTGTCCATTTAATTGTCATTATAAATTTTTCAAAAGTCATCTGATTCTTGAACCTTAAAATCTCGTAGTAAATGAATGAAAAAAGATTAAAAAAACTACATTAACAATAAGTAGATTCTACAGTAGTAGATTTTTAACTACATTCTAAAATGTATGTAAAGAAGGGATAAAGGGCTTTTAATTCACACTTTTACTTGACCAAGTATGCCGTACAGATTTTAAGAAGATTACATAGATGAATAAAAGTAAGGAAATATTTGTGTAGAAATCTATCAGAAGCCATTTGCTCCCATGTTGGACTATATAATTTATTAGATCTCTCCTATTAATCACGCATTAATTTATAAAAAATATATAGATGTTGGTCAAGTTAATTATGATTACGATATGATTAACTTTCATTATTTGCATATATATATAATATAGCAGTTTATAAGAAACCTGCTACAGAATTTTATCCCAACCCTTACTTTAACTTACACCAAAAATATGTATAAGTATGCGTCTCTTTATATGAATAAGGTTGAAAAGCAAGAATGTAATTAGGATTATTGTCAAATTATCTTATCTGTATCATATTTTATGAAATCAGCCAGAGCCTAATTGTAATTTAATATTCAGCTCTTGTTCCAATAATTGAGAGTTTCTGACTAATCAAGAGAGAAAACGTTGGATTGGAGGGGATTGGTAATTAATTGTAAAGTTAGTTGAAGATTTATACCAATAATTGACATTTTTAACGAACTTGCTTGACACAATAATGCAAACATATTAATTAGGCTGTAATTATTAATCATCTATGTTTGGTTTGGGAAAATTATCCTCTGGGGTCTACGAATCGTGAATAAACATTTAATTATTAACTAAAATCTGTACTAATATTATTTCCCCTATAACGCAATATTTCACCAAGTTGTAAAATAATAATTTTATACTCATATATTAATTCTTAGCTCTAATACCATAATACATTTTTATATCTATGTACATACACTAATATATAAGATATTTACTATATTGATTTACGAGGTTTTTCATTGAAGTTTTAATTATAGAGATTCCCCTACATGGTCGTAATCGAGACGTTGAGAATGAAAGTCGCGTAATGAAAGTCAGTTAGTTAGGATAAAAAACGTCAATGGTTTTGACAGGTTGATTCTAAAACATTGGAAATATTTAATCGTGATGTTCCATCATTTACCTTTGATTGGCTGCAATAAATAATTGTTAAGAATTGAGGATAGTTTATTATCTAAACCATTTTGATATGCCGAGCCGCCTTGGATTCGAACAGAGACGTTGACGGAGATGATAATGGGCCGATTACCTCACTGAGCCTCACTAGCTTGACATGATGGGTCATGTGGTGTAGATTTCATTTGTGGGTCGTGTGCGTCTTCGGTTCATCACAGTTCACATGAGTTCGCAACCTGTCCTCCCGAAAACTCAAAGCTGAACGAGTGCCAAAGACAACCAAGGTGTTTGAACTTTTGGATCTTTGGTATCTCTTTTGTATAGGGACCATACGAACTGTACAGGAAGAGTTGGAGCTTTGCAAATTACTTATTCCATACTTATTTCCCTTTCTCGTCTACTCAAAGACCCCTTTAAGCCTCGACAGTTACGATGGAGGGCCATTGGATGATTTTATTATTCACGGCCTGATCTCACTCGATGTAGCAGATTTTAATGCTTGGCCTCTTGGTGGTTGGGAGACTTCATCATTTCCATCCCACACTGAAGGAAAAGAACGTTGAGGTGAAACTGAAAGTTTTGGATTGAAGTGAAGCTCTCTCAATTTGCATTCCTTTTAATCTCCTATCAGACACGGCCTATCTCTTTAACACTACTCCGTAACAACTAACATAAGAACTATCTGTAAATGTAAGAGACAAATGACGAGAAAGAGGAAGTAGACATTTTTCATGCCAACTCGACTCGGATATTGTAATCACATCGGCGGCATGTAATTGACTCAAAGACATCTCCTGTTATACAATTTAGATACAATCCCCTATTTACTATTCATCCATAAATAAGCAAGTCAATTGAGTTTATCACACTTTCGACCAACCGCATCTAACAATTATTCATTGAATATGCATTGGGACATTTTGTGTATTAACTCACATGGCTATTAATTTTTTAACTATCCTGATATTACTGACATGCATGTAAAATTGAATCAAATATTTTATAGGTAAATAAATACACTAACCAGGAAGTTTTTAATGTTAAAAAATTAAAAATGAAAGTTTAATATCAATTTAATGTTTGGATGCAAATTATTTTTATGTTTTTATCTACAAGAATTTGCATTAGATATTTATTTACTAGAATTTACAAATGAAAATTGTTGACGTGTAATTTACATTTATTTAAGATTTAAGATTTTCCGGTAGATTTTTTCTAAGTAAATGACGAAAACAAGGAAAATATTTTATTGCACGATTAAAAGTTTTTTCTAATGTCCCTGTGAGCAAATTCCTATTAAATATTTGTTCTTAGATACATCATCTATTTTACGATCCTTGTGGCATTGGATGAAAGAGAGAGAGCTTTAAAAATTCCCAAGTTATTCTTCAAGATACAAGAATGAAAGAAATACGCTTTTAGCCAGCGGAGTCCTTCTCACAAGTTCATGAATCAATCTCGTACCACAGACAGGTGAATTAAATCTGTGAATGATATATGTACGGCATTCCACAATATTAAGAAAGGCGAATCTCATTAATTGTTAAGTGGGAATAGAAGATATTCCAATTCCTTCAACTCAATTCTTAAATTCAATGAATTCCTGACAATGGGAGGCCGAAGGAAGTGTGGAGGACCCGAGAGCTCTCCTTTTGAGTAGGCCAATCATAATATAAATTGAGGTAATAGAAAAGTGCGGAAGGGCGAGGAAGCTGACCATCCCTCGATCTCAATTCCTTTATTCTCCTCATATTGCCCTGGGAGATCTGGAGAGAGTGAGGGGACGAGGAATCTTTGGGAAAATGATCTCACCAACGGCCAAATCCAAAGAAATCCTATTATATTCCCTATTCAAGGTGGAGAGTGTTGAGACTTCTCAAGGCACGATTTCTGATCTTCTCAAAACTCTTCCTTTAAAAGAAAAAAAGGAAAAGGGATCAAAAAAGTTCCAGATCGATTTGACTTTGAGAATTCCAATTTTTTGACCATTCAGTTCTTTGTGAAAAGCCGCAGAGATCGAAGCGTTGAAATGATCGACTTGTATATATAAAAATCTGATACATTACATATCATGCGTATAGCCTACATAATATACTCTATATTATAAAGATACACGATCTAAAGAACCATCTAAAGTATTCTAGAAGTATGTAAGCTTTAAGAAATGAAAATAAAAAATGAAAATATTCTGCAGAGATTTGATTGACACTGAGAAGCCTAATCAGCAATAGTGTAATATTTAGTTATCACAATTCAAATAAATTTAATGAAAAAATCGACAAAGAATTAAATTAGCCAAGGTCGATTGGAATTCCATAAATAAACTTCCCAATTCCACACATTGGCAATTAGAATTTAATTCTTCTTTCCCTCGTGATCATTTTGCTGATAAAAGATGAAGGTTTGGCGTCTTTGCCAAGTTCCGTTTCAATTTCGTATGAATCGGACAATGAGGTTTAAGTTACGACCACCTATTGAAATCCTGAAAGGATTCAAAGGTCTCATGTCGAGGAGTGGAAGGATCATCTGCCCTTGTACAAATTCCTTTCCTCAACAAACTCAACACGAATTGCGGTGACAAGCCTTGGTCATCGGTTGGTTCATCGCAGTGAAGGGAGCGGAAGGATCTTCATGATAAAATGTGAATAAAATGATTAATTTATTTGTGATTGTTTGGTCTACAGGTGCTTCGGCCGCTTGTTCGCTCTACCTTGACACCATGGTACGTTTGTCTCGTCAGGCTCAGCAGAGCAGCCTGGGAAATTCCTCTGATATAGGTAAACCCATTGTTCACTTTATAAGTTCAAGTGTACTATAATTCTTATATTGCTAATTAGTAGAACGACAACGATTTAATGCTTCACTTATTATCACCTCTAATGGTGTCTAATGTCCATAACCACATACTTTAAATACAGATATAAGAATATAATAATAAATGCATATGGTATAAGCAGGACTTATAATTAGTACAGTATGGTTCATATGTTGGTCTTGATTTCTTATAAAAAAAAGTATGTTAATATTCTATCAAACCGAACCACCATATTTATATATTTAAATTGGGGTCATTTTTAATCTCATCCGCATTCACAGAGACACTTTCTCAATAAAAATGAGTCGTGATTAAATCCATACAGTGGAACTCATACCCTTGTACTTTTTAATCATTTCTTATTACACGGTAAAACATCATATCTGTAATTAAAATATTTTACGCTTCTTCATGTACAAATATTTATTATGATTAAGCGATTTCATATTATAGAAAGCTAAATATAATTTTATGGGGTATATTTAAGTTCAAATGCTTGTTAAAGTTTTATAGATAAGTCAAATTACTATTTTTTATAACGAGACAATCAGCTAACAATACAGTTATACATAAATTCTTATACAATTCTTATACATAAATTATTATAGTTCTTATACCTAAATTCTTATACAGTTCTTATATATTCAATTTGTAACCAATTTAAATACAAAACTAGAAATATTTCCATTTTTTCCATATTAATTTAGAAGCACGTTCTACATAAAAAAGACTCAAATGGAAAAGATTTGTAATTTTGAACATAATAAAAGCAAATAAACGCGGATACGGATACGGAAATAGCGAATTATAGAAAAGTCGCATTTCCTTTCCATACCTGAGTTCATTTTACAAGCTTGATTTGATCGGAAGAGAGACGACCTGCTTCTTTTCTCTTCCTCACCACTCCGCACATTGGAATGAGTTCATGTTGATTGAAACGATAAAAAGATGTGTGGAATTGTCTCACCGTCCTTATACGCAGTTCTGATGCGAATCCAAGTCAGGCAACTCTCTACAAGTCTCCTCACTTTCTGCTCTTCTCCTCCATTGTTTACACCATCAATTGTTATGAATGAGGATGTTCGCTTCACTTACGGCCAATGCGAGCATACATATAGGATAATTGTATAATTGACTGTCGAGTGAGTGCAAAAAAGTACTTGGGATTACTTAGGACTAGAAAGTACCAGTCCTTTTATGTAGTAAATAATATAACTACATTTTAGACATTCAGACAAACACACCTTTGTTATAAATGATGTTGTAAAATTAAAAGTATGTAAATATTTTATATTGTTCCAAACAAGCTTGTGTACAAAATTGTTGAGTGAATCAAAAATAATCAAAATGTATCTATTAAATATATTCCTATATTTTATATATAATATAAGGATGTACTTGAATGGGTTATTGAACTTGGAATTGGAGCAATTATACAAAAAGAACAATCAAAAATATTATTTATTATTATTATAAGTAGTAACTTTATTTTCCTATTGTATTAATCAAAGTTATAATATTTGTGTAATAATTTCAATAATCGTGTGGGAATTTTCTTAAAAGGAAGTTCAAATGGAAATTAAAAGGTTTTTGCATAAATAATGTATTCTGTAGAAAATTAAGGAGGCTTCTCATATTTGGTGGTCGTTGTCGTTAGTTTACGCATTTCATTGGAATTGAGGGATTTTAAAAATTAATCAGGGAAAAGGTTTAGAAAGAGATAGCGTAATTAAGTAATTAAGGTTTACATCCCTCGATAGATAATTTTGTTCATTCATTAATGAAGTTGGGAAATGGACAAGTTTTGGTGGAATGGATTTTACAAACTTCATTGTTGTTGACATAAAGTGTGATAAAAAGATAAGGAAACTTCCTAAATCTCAACGTTGAGGAAATTCATGTTTTGCTTGTAAGAGGTTCATTTAGGTTTGAAGAAAACTAATTAAGAAAGAAACCACGACTTAATTGCTCTGGGCTGATTTTGTCAACACGTTCCATTTCCCATTCAACATTTACTAGTAAATATAGTAAATTTATATTAGAGTAGTTATCTGTATTAACAAAATATTAATTATATTTACAATATATTTAATAACAAAATATCCATATAAAATTTAAATAAATATTTATAATTGTCAATATTTTGATAAAAAATTCATTAGTAGCTTTGCATTTCACCAGGCTTAAAAATCAAAATAATAAACAGAAACGAAAAGCCTATTCTACTTTTACTCACAATGAGATTCAATTTTTAACAGAATGATAATTATCGTTCTTTATTTAAGATGCGACAATTCATTGAATGACAATTTTGTTTGGAAGATTTAATCTTTCTTTTAATGTTAATGAATCATGCGTAATAAATTATTCGCCAACTCGGCCTGAGCCACTTTTTTGGCAAAAGAGGTCGATTGGCTTTCTTCCTTTATCTAACTCGGTAAGAACAATGAAGAGAACAGGAATAACGCTTTCTATCAATTTGACACCACTTGCGTACAAGAACGATAAGAATAAGTTACAATAATTATAGGCTGCCCATTTGACCATCATTGTCACAAATACAAATCATTACAAGGCAATCATTGAATATTAACCATGTTAAAATTTCATTTTTCAATTTATGAGTGTGAAGAGAAATTATATATTATTATTTATTGGTATAAGTGTACACTCTGCACACTGTATGTATGTACACACCTACACACCTGTATATGTGAATATCACATGTTAATATTTAAATATCTGTAATTTTGAACGTGTTAATGTTAAAGTTAAAGCCAATTGAACCTTGCGCTATTAGCTAAAAAATAGAAAACCCATTGACACATTTGACTCTGAAGATTAAACTCATTCTTTGAATGACGTGATTTTTGAAGCAAGGATTAATTTGGTTGTTTATGCATGACAATGTCATTTGCAATGGTTGTTATTTTGTTATTAATCCGGGACCAACCTACGTGCATCAATTTGATCATTATAATCTTTACAAACAGGGTCAGTGATAGTTATTGGAATTGATTGGAAGAATGTTTTAAGATGACCCAGAAATGATACAAAGAATTGCCCATGGTATTTTGGTGGTTGTAATTTGGCCTCTCAATCTTCGTAACTCAGCAGGGATCATTGCGACAGTGATTAACTTTAACAGTAACAAAATCAATATAATCATACTTAATGTCTCCAACAAAGTTTATTGCCACAGGGGATTTGGTTAATACATTGAGTAAATATCATATTTACGCCATTACAATTGTCATTAACTTATTAATGTTATTTTTAAGATATTTAATCTTTTTTCATTTTTGGTTCACCATCAGTAAAAGACATTTGGTGAAGCGTGATATTTATTTTAGAAATTGCAATTATGAATTGATGACATGATTTGTATTTTTTATTGGATTTGTTAAAGCATTAAAGCAAAATAGTTATATTCATAATTATTTGAAAAAATTGCGCTAATAATTGTGAATCTGATGAATCTGCGAATAAAAATGAAAAGTAACAAAATCGTTCTGTAATTTAATTATTCATAAAAGGTAGATTAATTCATAAAGATGTTTATGAATTAATATTTACGACTTTAAGCTGATGAAGAATTAAAAAATTAGGAAGTAAAATTGAAGTTTTGTAAATTCGCTTTGTAATTCTTTAATTCAAAAATCATGTGAACTTTTTTTGCACAAATATGAAGATTATAAAAATTTTCTTTAAGGTGCGCTGTAGGAGATTCCTTTTGGACTTTTCATTGTCGAATGCAAAAAATGTGAATTGAGTTGAGAAATAGAATCATAATAATAATACCCTCATCATCATTTGAAAACGACTTCAAAGAGAATGTTTCATCTGTGCCGTTTTATTCCTTTCCAACTCATCTCTTCTAATGGTCTGAGAATTTCCATAAGCGAACTGATTTTACTCTCAGTTAGATTTCATATATGACGCAATGAAAAGACCCTTTGTCCTTTGTACTTACAATGAAATGAATACGAGATGAAAGGGAATTATTACACATTTTTCTCATTTCCAATTTTATTTAATTTGACTCAAATTTTATTTTATTTTACCACAAAATGAATTGGAATTTTTTTCATTTATTACTTTCTCTTTCAAAACGTGCAGTTCTCTTTAATTTGTTTTCTGATTACAGAAAGCAATGCATTTGCACAGATCATCAAACACAATGCGATTTTATACAAAAGTTACTCAAATCCTGATGACACTGATGACTTTATAAAGGAATTAAAATGCACAGCAAGTTTTTCCTTAATTAATTGTTAATGTAAATGTTAATGTTTATGTCAATAGATAAAAAAATCGTTTAATGTCAAGTGTGATTAAACGGAAATGGTTTTAAATTATCCGTAGTTTGATAAATTAACTACACACTTAATTAAATAAGTAATTAATTATAAAATCGTGTATGTATGCTATAATAAAATTATTTTCTAAATTTTCAGGTTCTTCCCTTATGCAAATCACAGAAGTTTTTAAAGATATACATGCTCAACAATTGAATACCGTAAGTTGATCTTATAATCACATATTAGATTTAACATAATATTATCTTAACTAATACAAATAATTGACTCAATTTCCATTTAAATGCAAAAGTGCAAGTAATAAAATTGTTCATAAAAACTTGCCTTTAAAATGGCCCATAGTTTATAGGCCCACTTTCTAATCAGGCGAAAAGTCCTCGTAGTAATTTTTGTTTTAAGCTCCGCGAACCCCAGAGAGCCCTTTTTAATACCATTTGCATTATCCCTCTCTTTCTTATTTATGTAATGACCCAAGTCAAAGTTCCTTTTTATAATGAAAATCTAATTCTCCATTAATTCCGTACGGAAAGAAGGAAGAGGAATTTTAAAATCCAAAGTCGTTTTATGGAAACATTTACCGCCGCTCCCTGAGTTGCCCAAACTTACTTGTCTTTCTTTTTACAGTTGAAAGCCTTCTATGTCGACTTCCTCGTCCCGTTGGAAACTAATTTGGAGAAGGATACAAGAGTCATCCAGGTAATACAAACATGATCCTACACCTACCTTTAAGATCTGTACCTATCCCTACTTTCATATCCCTACCCATCCCAAATTTAAACTCACATATTTTACTCAAAATCTCATCCCGTGGTGTGGAGAAATAACAAGGAAAAGATTTCCTATGAACCTTTACGGCCCTTTTGAATCATAAATTAAAGAAGCTCATTTCTTATGGTTTATCAGGTGATTTGACTCAACAAGGTTTTAGTTCAAAATTCCTCAACACTCGAGATTCCTCTACCCGTACGGAAATCTCATAAAGGATTCTTGAACATAATTTGAAACGGAGATAAATCCTTTTATGTTATGCATTCGAATGTTCTTATGTTTTTACATACAAATACTTGTTCATATTTTTATTCACAATGAAGGATTACTCAATATGATCAAACAACCTAAGAATGTTCACTTGTTAATGTGAAAATGAATGCGAATATGAATGTGAGTGAGAGTTGAGAAAAATGTTGAGTGTGATTTAACCAGACGAAGGGGGCGAGGCATTTTTAATGGAATGCAGAAAAACGATGAGGTCGATAGGGATAAGAACAAATGCATTGAGACTTGCATTTAGGAATTCTCTTCACTCCTCCTTTGTTAATATGTGTGTGAGAATACATTAAAAACAACTGATTAAAATTCCAAATCTCTGCGAATATTATTAATAATGGTTAATAGAGTTACGACATGAGTGCAATGATCTTTGAAGGAACTTTTAATATTTTATACCTACATACAAATACATACAACATACCTGTATACCATACATACATACCATACATCTGTACTTATACATAATAATATGCATTTTTCGCCAGTAGAATATTTTTATTCTTCTCATTCATCGAATAAATAAGAAGTCGCCTGGGCAGTTTGTCATTAAATGGACTTTTTTATATTCATATACCTTTAATCATATTTGGATCCTGACTTGGCAAAAGACGCGCATATTAGCGGTTAGTATGCAGAATATAACGATATTCTTAAATACATAAATATACATATAGTACCAATATAATATTATATTGGTATAATGGCAAATTCATAAATTTTATCTATCAATCTTGCAAGTCGTTTGGATCTTTATAAGGATTTGTGAGTTGACGAGAGGGAGAATATTTTGAATGACAGGAGTCTTTTGATGTTTATAACCTGTGAGACCCCGGTGATCCCCTTTGGGCCTTTCGCAAATCTCGCAATTGCCTTGATTTACTGTGATGAATCCACGCTGTCTCAATGATTTGTTAAATAAGGCAAGCTCCCAATAAAGAAACTCCCTGTAATGATCATCGTGATTGAGAAGCAATAATAAAGATATCAATTTGGTTTATGACTGAACGCTGTCTCTTTCAGTCCCTTGCAGAGAAATGCATAAATAAATGTATTTATTTACCGGAGGGCTTTGAGGCGAGGCTTACCTTGCAGATTACAGAAAAATTCATTTCAATCTTCTCTTTTTATTTTAGCTTCTCTTTTTATTGACTTGTGCAATCCGGGTTTATTTGCTCATTTAGACTCGAATCAATTTACTCATCAATGTAAACCTATCTGTATTATACCTTCAAGAATACGTCAATAGTATGACTTGATCAATACTTTATGCTGTCGTAAAAACCATTAGGAATTAAAATTTAAAATTCATATAATAAAAAATCTTTCATTTTCGTGTTTACATTAAGGTTTAGAAAGCTCGCCGACTTTATACATTTACACCTGTTTAAATTCTTGATGGTTGTAAACTTTAGAAACTTATTCAAGTCTACTTGAGTTCAGCAATTTAATAAAATATAGGAGGTTTCAGAATTGGTGATTAAAGAAAACTAATAAAAGTAGTACATGGTATATTTAATTAATTAAATTTTTTTCTATTTAATGAATGACTTATTGATTTTTAAGACCGAAATCCTTTTAAAATTTGCAACCCTCAATTTTCTTCGAAGAACACACTTGCACGTGTATGCACTTTCAAGATTATTTTTTATTATGCCAATCTTTATTGTTTTTAAGGTTCAATAAATTTGAAAAGGCAAAAACTAGTTTTAAATATTGCTTAACTTAAATTGATCTTGTGAGACTTGTGACAATATAAAGACTTTAAATTGGAATGGTCATGCAATGATTACAGTTCTTTTTTACTTAACAACATTCTTAACATTCAAGCAAATACAATTGGTTAAAAGACCAAACTGAGGTAAATGAATTGTAAAGAATTGAGTATGTAACTCCTCATTGTTTCCACTCAATGTGATCATATGTGAAAGACATGGCCTTTTCTCGGTCCGCCACTTCCGTAATTCTCCGTGACAGAAGGAGGAAGAAGTTGAAGAGAGTTCACGCTAATTTTGATCAAATCCCATTTACTTTGAGACATCGAGAGATCGAGACATTGAGAGATGGAGAGGGAGGGTGACAGAGTGAAATAAGTTTAACTCAATATTTCACCTTTTCCTGTTATTCCAATTCTGTGTACGTGATCGCATGGTCGTGAATTTGAGTGGGTGAATGGAGGTCCATTGGGATGAACTCAACTTCCCACTTTGTCTTCCCCCATGCGCACCCTTCGTGTTCAAATGTCCACATTTGTCAAGTCAATCCGGATTTCGTCTTCGACGTGTCCATGCAGCCACCAAATAGCGAATTCTTGTCAGCTCATATATGATATGACTATAATTTTCTCTTCTTGAACATTCTATATTCTTCATATACGAAGCATTGCCATATTTTTTAAATCTTATGCTAATTATATAAATCTTAATCTCTTCACGTAGATAGAATTTTATACAAATTGATCATTTTACAAATGATAAAAGAGATTATATTTTGTTATTGGTATGACCCAAACAATGAAAAATTGTAATTGTGCATTTTTATTCATTTCATTATTAAATGTGAGATTTGTATAAATATTCTATTGTTATGTATCACATAAAGATAATTACTGAATAGTATGAGTGTTATGAGAGTTGGACAAATTTAATACAAATTATTATATGAGCCAAGAAATAGATAACTTTGATAATTAAGAAACGATTCCATTGAGAGTTTCTCCTCTTTAATATACTTAAAGTTAGATGCAGAAATATCCAGATAATAGATATAGATTCAGCAATTTATCATTGTCATTCATGCAAATTAATAAACAAAAGTGAGAGTTTGGAAATTAGATAATGGCCTTTTGGCTTCCAAATATTCACGCCAATCCATCAACCTGACGACGAGATGAAGAAACATTAATAGCCCAGATGATTAAATTGGTTCTCGTTGTCTTTACTAATGCGAGGTGTATCGAGAGTCTATCTGTTACTTATCTGTTGATCTAAATGGTACAATAAACAGCTACATATCTGTAAAATGCATTTTTACTCTACATTTTTTATTTAATGCCAATGATTCAAAGGGTAATGGAAAGGAACATAATTTTTCCACAAAGAGCAAAAAATCAACTTTTACAATGTTTCTCTAACCCATAATGGACTTGTACAATTGAGTGTCTACCTAGTTTGCAAATACTTCAAATACATTAAAAGCAATTGAAAGCGCTTCAACAGCTTCAACTTATAATACTTGTGAGTGTGCCAAAAAAGTAAAGTAGAATTACCACCGTTCACATCAGATCATTTTATGCAAGCGTGCATTAACCGCGGCTGCACTTTTAAAACCATCTTGTTCCATTTCCACGATGCGCTTTTACAGCCAAGCTCTTTGATCAAAATTAATCTAAATTCTAAATTGATTCTCAGAATGTATAAATATAATATGTTGCAGATACACATTTAAACGTATGCAAAAAAAAATTTTTATGTATAGGTAATAGTAATATGTATTGCAATCTTCCCGTACATTTCATTATAGTACTACACTGTAGTATGTATAGTACATAGTCTATAGTACATATCTGTAGCATCTCCTGTACAACTTTTTTTCATTTGAGTCGTAAAATAAGCAATTTAAAGTGAATCTGGAAGCACTTACAGAGAATCAATTTCAACCAAGCAGACACCTAAAAAAGATTAAATAGATCGACCTGGGGTTCATAAAGACTCAGATTCCCAATTTCGAATCTTGAAGTTTTTGAATGTCAAGAAGTTGCGGTTTCCTTGCGTGTCTTGAAGGGGAATCAGCTCAAGTCAAATGGCGACCCTATGGGAACATGGG
The DNA here is from genome assembly GCA_034687125.1 of Neelides folsomi. Lineage (NCBI taxonomy): Eukaryota > Metazoa > Arthropoda > Collembola > Neelipleona > Neelidae > Neelides > Neelides folsomi. The sequence goes on along the minus strand of JAQGBZ010000270.1, from coordinate 42,057 downwards.
AATGAGGCCCCAACCTTTTCAATCTCAATAAATCTTCCACACTCTCCCCCAACTTTTATTAAAAAGTATTTCCGAGGATCAAAATCCTAAAGTTCAAAAGATTTCCTTCCACCCTGAGAGAGAAACATTCATTTTGGATGAGGGCTAAATAATTCTATGAAATTACGCCCGCAGTTATTCTTTATTCTCCTTCATTTTAATACGTGCATTTATATTATTATTCATATCATCTTTCATACAGATACTGTATACAGTGTATTTACAGATATATTGCATATTGTATAATAAATAAATATGAAGGTAATTATTGTTAGTTAGTTATTCATATGAGGATCAAATAAATTTCACAGCGAGCCATTAAACAGGGAGTATCCCTCATTGCCATCATTTAATTTATAAGATTTCATTTACAATTTTACCCAATAGTTTTTCAAAGTGTTGAGTCGTGAAAAAGAAAAGTGAAAGCGTTCAAGTGTTCTCATTGTACTAAATAAATGTATTAAATGTTTATTGACTATTCAAATCAAAATGATGGGTTGGGACTCATTGAGCTTCATTACATTGAATAAATACAAATTAGTGGTCCGATAAGAAACTCTTTGAAATCGACGCCAACATGTTCGTTTTGGTTAATGTTATGGACTGCATTACAAAATCATTTTTAAATGAAATTACATCATTTGTATCGATATATGCTTATTTTTATTATAGCATAAAAATTCTTAAAATGAAATATATATTTGTAGTAAGATACAATTGCGTATATCAGATAATACTGTACTTAATATACTCGACTAAAATTGCATATCTGAAATATTTTATTGAAACATTCTTTCATAAAGATACAGGTGTATTTACAATATGTATGAAGGTTGTCATTAAATGTGAGTTTGCGAATACTTTTACTTTACACAATTTAAAGAATAACGATCAATTGTTTTAAATGATTTTAGGTATTCTTTAACTTAAAATTGTTGTACAATACCTGTAATGCCATTAATTACCAAATGAGTATTATTCCTTTATTGTAAACAATAACAATTTGCTAATAAGGCATTCAGATGGTCATTTAGTAAAACCTTGTTCGTTAAATAATTGGGATGAGATGATGAGTCAAATACAACAACGCTCAAAATTGTAACCTCTATTAATCTAACGAATCACGTTGTTTGAAGAGAGGTGAAAAAGTGTAGGAATTGATTATCCTAACGAATGTTCATATTTTGTAATATTTCAGAGCGAGCAGAAAAAGTTTCTCATGTGTCACAAACAACGGATCGAGAGCTTTAACAAGGCTGCCTCAAGTGCCAAGAAAATGAAGAAAAAGTCTAAAAAGAGCAATAACTCAACCAACGCACTCGGGAAGGAAATCAAGGTAAAGTTTAAACAAAAGCAACAATAACAACAAAAGCTATGTAATGCCAATACGTGATAGTAAAGCCATTTTACTATAAGTAACAACTAGATCACAATAGTTTGTTAGTCTCAATATGAGGTGTTTAGTGGAGTTTGATATTACATGGTCTATAGGATTTTTCTGAATGAACTTTCTGAAAACTTGATTGTTTTCTAAAGATAGGCAAGTGAGAATAATTAATTATCCCTCTCCTAATGGTCTTCGGGCAATTAAGACTGGGGAGATTGAGTAAATTAAACTTGAAGATAAAACAGAAGATAATGACAGCGTTAAGAAGAATCCTCGTAATGTTCCATTCACTTCCTTTGCCTCCCATGGGTGTCTTTTTACGGTTGAGATGAGATCCGAGAAAATGTACAGAACATGAATATATACAGAATATGTACAGAACACCTATGCACAGTATGTACAGAATATATACAGTGTACCGGTAAAATAGATTCATTTGGAACATAACATTGATATACGAGTATTGTATTTTACATATATGTTTAGTTTAATTGTATTACTTACATTTAGGATTATATAACAGAACTTGGGTTAAAGTTAAATGAATTGTCTTGTAGGTAATAATAATAAACTCAATGTATTTAAGATCAAAGACTGTTGTAGTAAAGTAAAGCTCAATAAATTTAAAGTCAAACACGATATCGTTTCTTGTTCCACTGAACTTCTTTTCAATCCTTTGATTCGAAGCTTAACGGTGATCTTTTATTTATTCATGCTTTAAAAGAATTTATTCACTGTAAAGAAAGCCTTTTTAATGTTTTGAACTTTTGAAGATCAACTGTTCCGAACTCGCTCAATTTTATTATGGTCTTAGCCCCATTTTTTATTTTGTGTATCCTAAATTAAATAAGTATGTACATGGGTATTTTAATGCCACCCAATTACTTTTTGTTATATTTAAATATTATCATTACTTTTAAAATATTTTCAGTTATGGTTAGATAACAAACTTGTGTGCTTGAATTTGTGAACAATTCTCTACAATACAATACCATAGATTTTTAATATATTATGTATCATTGATTATATGGATTTTATTTCAGGTGATGCAAAATCTCGAAGAAGAGAAAGCGAAATTGGAAGGATTTTGTGAGAAATCAATGAGAGATGTAAGTTATTTATGTAAATATTTTATATTTATAAAACTCATGCGTTTGGATTGTTGAAACATGAAATAAATTCATGTTTAATTAACCATATCTGATTCCAGGCTCTTACGCAAGAACGACGGCGGTATGGATTCATTTTAGAAAGACAGACGTCACTTGCTAAACACTACTTGGCATTCTACTCAAAAGGAAATTCTCTTCTCAATTCAAAACTTGAAAATTGGATGAAAGTGGCAAAAAGTAGGGAAACACTCCCAGAGAATATGAACAACTCTCTTGCCTTGCTGAAGAAAATGGAGGTAAGAATTTGTGTGCAAAAAAGACTACAAAAATAATTACATAATAATTATTGTAAAATAATTACACAATAAATGCACCAACATATATAATAATGATAATTAATATAAAATTTTTAGCAAAAAATTTTTATTTTTTGAGTAGCAAGGATGTACAGAAATCGACGAAGATTGTATTTACTGCAGTCCAAGACGACCTGCAGATGACACAGTTTCAATTTCTTCCCAGCTTCGGAAAACCAAGTCGATGGATGCATCAGAAATTATCAATTGCCAACAGGCTGATTTGCCAATTAGCTCTGGAGCTTCGATAAGCAGGGCCAAGTCGGACCTTAATTTGATGAGTTGCAGCAACGGTGAAGGAATGGCCAACGAGCGAATTTCTACACCGAATGGAAAAGCTCCCGAAATGCCTTCAGAATTGCAAGGACAAGCAGTCCGACCCAAATCACTTGCTGTGGCCAGCGAAGCTGCAAGTATTGGATATGGAAAAGCCCTCTATGCATATCTCTCAAGTGGAGAAAACCAATTAAGCTTCTTGGAAAACGATCCAATTGCTCTCATTGGTAATTTATGCAAACTCATTATACGGAATTATATTGGATTAAATGGAATGAACATAATCATATCGGATACATACTAAATTTTACAATCCTTAAACATTCAATTTTATTAAATATAATTTCATTTCATGCACCTTTAATTTAAGCCAACTTACCTATAAAAATATAATATTACTTTAAATTCGAACTAAAATTAATTTTATCAATTAATAATTACTTTTTTCATTATATTTTGTAATAATACAGGTGTTCAAATGGTCTGATAAAAATTTGTTAACCTAAAATAGTAAAATTTTTGATTTTGGTAATATAAGTATTTTCTATACTATACATATTACATATCATATCAAAATATACCGTTAATCGTTACAAGATTTTATGATACATCGTATCTAAAGTAGAATTCGATTTTGGTATATTTTATGATAAGAACCAAATGGTGATATTAAATGTTTAAAAAATGGAGTTGTAGAGGAATTGATCAGACGCGTAAAGTGAGAAATCCTTTTATCTCCATGAATTTTCTTTTTCCATTAGGAGATCGAAATAAGGGATGGCAGTTTGGCGAAAATCTCCGGACTCAAAAGACAGGTTGGTTCCCTGTCGCCTACACAGAGCTTGAATCTCTGTCAGACCAGCCAAAGATGTCTCCCTCCCCCGCCCCGCCGCCATTGCCGACGCCACTGGGGATGAATGGGAATCTAAACCCGATCAGTCCAATGAATCACCAACCGTCGTTCCACCCCACACGGCTCAACACTGCAGATGTGATCGTCCATCGGACGCCCGAGTCATTGCCCCTTAATCATAAATTGAGTGCTGTGGAGCGATTGAAGCCGGTAAAGATGGCCATGCCAGGGAACAGTCCGTCTGGGAGCAGCATGATTCCCCCGACGACTTCCTCAGCTTCTGGCAGCGCTTCGGACTCGCTCCATTCGAGCAACGACAGCGGATTTAGCAATGATTTGGTCAAGGAGCAAATTCCTGCACCGCCACAACCTGACGTTGACTATTCAGATGGAGAAGAAGAACATTTGTTAAGGAATAGGTACACCTTTTCTTTCTCTTCGAATGAAATTAAATTTTAGCTTTTCTCTCATTTAATGAATGTTATCTTAATTAATCTAAAACGTTTATAATTACTGCTGACATTTATTACATAAGACTTACTATACAAAATAGCCATTTATACGATTAAATAATAATAGAATTATAATAATATTAGATGTACAATATTAGCAATTATGAAATTAATCAATTACATATTCGTTAGCGTTAGAAATATTATTTTAGACTAATTTATTCAGAATTGGAAATGTTATTCAATTAAGAATTTATTAATGTAGGTAATGTAGTACACATGTTACATACAAGGACATTCATACAATTTAGCATTGGACAATTCATAAATATTTATTATAATGTTTAAGCTAAATATTACAAATTGAAGGTTTGTAGCGTTCTAATATTTAAATGTCATTTTAGTATAGTAGCCATATGAAAACCAGACATGCTTAAAATCGCATCACGTTCCTATAATGATTTGGCATGAAGCGGAATTGGTCCGTCATCTGGCATATCAATTAGCTCTGTTTTCCTTCGTGTGCATTGATCTGAATGCATTTTCACTTTTCATCTAAATCTGATTTAATTACAGTCACTGACTCTTCCTGTTAGCGATATTTCAGAGTTAAATAAAACAACTCGTTTGAATATTAATTAACAAGTTACAAATGATGAATGTTCCCAATTACAAAATTTGGGCCTAAATTGGTTATCCAAATATACTAATGAACAATAGAACTCTTAAATGAGGAGTTAAAATTTTAATGGTTATATTATATATAGAAGCTCAGATAATTTAAATTCTGCCTGAGTATATTTTTCAATTTAATTATTTCGAGTGCTTTGACCATTATTTTCTTCAGGGAGTAGTTCCTACAAAACTATAGACTTTTATTGTTATATTATCTACAATGCAATAAGTTCAATAGTTAAGAATTACATCAGAAGGATAGTTTATCTTCATTTCACGAATCCCTTAAGAACATTTTAAAAGTTGATGTATTTTTTTACTTTTGGAACTTTGAAGGAAATATTGTTCTTTTACTTCTTCATCTTTTTTACGTTTCTTTCAAGTAGTGTAAGAACTAATAAAACTTTTGACATCATATGTACTAACTGAATGACCATCTCTAAAACACACGTGCAACTTCTTTTTCTCTTTTGTTTGCTTATTTGGAATTTTTATTTATTACTTTATTTTTTATATTTTTTATGTTCGTTCGTGCTTTGCCGCAATCACCTTTAACTTCTCCCATCCGACCATTAATCCTTTTATTGTCACGTTCTCCCATCTTCCCGTCCTCCTATCTAAATCCGTGGAACACCAGCGAGGAGTTGAATTCTGGGGATAAATGGCTCATGGATCGCTATCACATGTCGGAATCGGTCCGAGTTGGCGGACCCAAGAACGCAAGACGTTCTTTGAGCTTTAGCAATGTTTCCGGGTGCGACGAGAAGGAAGACACTCGTGGCCACACGTTCAACTCACGCCGGCATGGTAATCAGCGAAATATGAAAGACGGAGCTTTTAAGAAGCTCATAAATCGGACAAAATCCCTAATATGGAAAAGACCCGAAGTTCCACCGCCACAAACTTTCGACTCAATTTCGGCTGCAGAATCGTGTGAAAATGTTTGGGCTTGTCACACGTCAATCGTCGATCTTCCGTCCGAATTCGAGATGCAAGAAATGACTTCAAGTAAAAAAGAAAAGAAATCGGAGTCTCCACTTCCATCCACAGACTCTTCAGTCTCGAGGTCAATTTCGCTCCCACTACCACCGCCAATGCCAAAAGAAACCAGGTCACACGGGTCAAAGGTCGAAAAGGTCGAAGGGTTCAACCAGAAGGACTCAGACAGTTGCATTGTTATAAGCGACCACATGCGGAGGAAAAATGGGAAAAATAGCCAAAAGGGAAGTGCCCGGATGGCAAAGAACCAAAATGAAAAGTTGCCTTTGACTCCAATGGAAGAATACAAGTTGAAAAAGAGCTACGAGAACAGACCGCTCCCTCAAGAACCTCATAAAAATAATAATTCTCTTCAACGTTCGCAAAAGGAAAAAATGCACCAGCAGATGCAGAATAATATGAATCATTACGGGGACCGGAAGATCGTTTCTCGGATCGAATCGTTTTCCGGATCCGAAGCTCCAATTGTCCCAATGACCAAAAACAATCTCCTCAGCGAGGAGAAATTGAAATCCGTCGGACGTCATTTCGCCGGTCGGGCCTTCACAAACCGGTACATTGCAGCAAGTAAAGTTTCTTACAATTCTGATGAAGACGAAGAGGAAATCGATGTAGATTTGGACGATGAGGATGACGAAGACGATTTCACGATTAACGGCGATTTTGAGGACAATATCAGCTCGAGCGTTTTCATCGAGCCGGAATTGATGGAGTTGCCACCGCCACCCATGAAGGGAAACGGGAACGTCGTGGCAAAGAAATCCAATTCTTCAATTAAGGTCAAAAGTCAGTCCATGAGGATTGTAACCGAAGGACTGACGAGACATTATGGAATGCATCGATATTTACAAGGGCCGCCTTCGTCCCCGGCCCCGCCGGTTCCGTCGGCCAAAATGGAACTGGTGGCTTATGGACAAAAAGAAGTGAAAAAAGAAAGCAGAAGTGGGGCGACTTCCGTCTCAAAGTCTCACCGTCGCGGGTCGTCGGACATCCGGATTCAAAGACCGGCCCAATTCAAAGGATCCATTCGGTCCGAGTTTCATCAAGTGGAGTTGATCAGCTCGGATGGGAAAAAACCAATTTTCGATTACGGAAGTCATCTCCATCGGCGCCTTTACTTCCCCGAACGAACTTCCCGTCTTGATCAAAAATCCGAAAGGTCCGGAAACTTTTGCGGCCCTTGGTATGATCTCTGGGGAGTTGACAATTCCGTCTCTTATGGTTAAATTCACGACTGTGGTAAATACTCGTGCTCGTGCTGTCGTGCTCGTACTCGTTCGAGTATTACGTTTGGACGGACTTTAATGCAAAACAAGGAGAAACTTTAAGAACTTCTATAAATTCACCATACATTATAAGCTCCGTATTATGTACTTTGTATGTTAAACTTAGTGATATATCTGATACAACAGATATATCTGATACGACAGAATTCCTCCTTTCCCTGTGGTTCCATTATTGATCCGACTTTTTATATTGATTTGATTCGAATGCATAAGCAGTACTTATTATTTCTTTTATACATTTGATGTTTTCAACGTTTGGGATTTATTGCAAATTTTTAATTTTTAGCTTTGTTATTTTAAATAGTGAATTTATGTATGTATAAGTAGCTTTTATTAACATTTCGTAATTTTGTATTTGGAATCTCCAATAAAATATTGGAAACCAATTAGCCAATTAAAGATCATTAATACTTATTACAATAATAGGCAACGAATAGCTTGATATATTAATTAGTTAAATGTACTATGTTTACTTTAATTAACATGTAAAAAAACTAGAGTTAAAGTATGTTTAAAGTGAGAGTAATTGGTGAATGAAGGCATTAATTAGTTTAAAATAATCTTTTGTTAAGTTTAATTTTGGAATAATTAAATTTAATGTATTAGTTACATTAATTGTCTTTCCTTACATTTATTATTTGTGAATTTAGAGATGATCTACGAACAATCTATGACATTTTTGGTGTTATAATCATCATATCTTGTCAAAATAATAAATGGCATCTTAGGAAAAAGATAATTACGCATGGCAATTTGTGATGTATGAAAACTTGAAAACGTCTTTACCTTAATGCTAATGAATAAATTCATGATAACTTTTAAGTATCGATGTTATATTGAAAATTCTTGTTTGTACATTATCTTATTGCATGTAAGTTTGTATGTAAGTTGATTTTCTCAATCTAAATATTTATATTTGAAAATGTATCCAATACATTGTACAGATAATTTGCGCTTCGTGTAATTTTTGATTCTTCTTCTTAATGTGGAGATTTGTGCGTGTGCGAAAATAATGTGTAAGCTTATTTACTATAATTACTTAAATATTCTTAAATATTTTTAAATATTCTAGCTAAATAATTTCGCCAGTTTACATTATACATACTTAGATTTTTATTTGTAATTTGTTGGGTTTAATGTTTAGATTTGCAGATCGCCTGAACTTCATAGAGAATCAATATCCTACGCTGAAGTTAAGAAGATCTTTCAATGTTAAACATACAAATGGAGTAATATTTGAAGAGACGTGAAAACACACACCTTACACATACAGTAAACATTTCAAGAATACGCTGAATACCTTTAAACACTATCCATGTTAAATAAGTTGAAAATAGGTATTATTTTAAGAGCAACTTATTTAATTAGTAGTACATGTGTATTTACGTATTAAGTATTCAAAATATCAAATGAGAAACTAATGTCTAAGTGTGAAGGTAATTACAATATATTTTAAACTGTATAGGTGTACTATACATCATACATCAGTACATTAATAAATATTTAATAGTTTTGGGTATAATTACCTTTGATGGTGCGTAAAAACGAAATCATACCTACATAAAATAATCCCGTAGAGTAGAACAAAAATTTCATATTTAGTGTTCTAAGGTAGTTCTAAATGTATTTTAATTTTAAATCGGTTATATTCTGTGCAATTTAATTTTAATCATTATTTTAAATACAAATGTTCATTTGGTGTAAGCTTACATATTTAGTTCATTTTTATTTTTGAAAGTTTATGTCAACGTTAGAGTATTTTTACATAATTGTATTTTATTAATTGCCTGTTTGCCAATTGTCATTAGTTGAATATTAGTATAAGTAAAGTTGATTTTATTCGGTACTCAATAATATGTCTATTTGATCATATTAAAATAGCCATTGTAGAAAATAAAATAAAAATAATGATTAAATTAAATTAAAAACAAAAGGTTGAAAATACCAAGTTGGTTAAAATTGTGTAATTGCATTACAATCATAAGAAATTGTAAGGTGTGATAAATTAAATTCAATAGAGGCTTTATAATAGATTATAATGTAATATAGAGTACATTACTTAAAGTTAGTTAAATAGCTTTGCATACAATACAATATGTTACTTTTAATGAACTGTAGTTAATAATAGTAATACATAAAAATGTTTGAAGTTTAGTTATGAAACTCCATCGAATTTTATATTACTTGTAATAATAAAACTTTTGAGAAAGAATAAAAAAACTTATATGGTATTACATACAAATATGTAATTACTTATGTAATGGTTGAATTTTCCTCGCATTGATTTTTTACTGTATTCATTTTTATATTAAATTCTTTCTTTCTTCATGAAATTGACTTTAATTACTTTTTTGGAAGACTAAAGGTAAAAGGTTCATTGGCATATAACACGTATATATATAATAAAATATCTACAAATACCCATATTCAATATTTGATATTTATGTATATGAAATATAAGAGCACATTTCATATTAAATAACTTCATATTAAATTGTAGAACAAACCAAGCCTCTGTTGTGTACAAAATATGAGATAGAAAATGTTGAAGAATTTAAACCGAAAGCCTTTGGATCATTTTATTCTGTCTCTGGTTGGTGTCACAGATAGTAGAAGGGAATCGATATGGGAAATTGGATACACACATGTCCTCCTAGTTTATCGTAACGACGGACTATGCCCCAAACTCCGAAACTTATATATTTGGTAAGAAAAGCCTAAAGCATAGATCTTCCAGTTTCCCTCTTTCCCTTACTCAACCAAATTTTCACTTTATTTTCAAACTCCAACTCCAGGATTATATTACCCGAAAATGTTCATGGTGAAGGCGAAATATATTATAAAAGAAGCTTTGAGCTTCAAACGCTCCAACGAATCCTTTCGAGTCATATTTTAAACCACCATGATTGGATTTTATTTACATCTACTTTCATTATCCGTGAACAAATAATTCTCATTACAAAATTTAAGTAATAAAAAATATGCTCAGTATATACATGGTGGGCCATAAGTTCCTTTTTTTAAAATAAACAATCGTATAAAAAAGAAAGCAACCACCCTGTATATGTTCGGTACATTGTATTTTTTATGTTTATTTTTACTGTATTTGTGTATCATTTAAGCATATAATTTTATTAACTATTGTATTTATTGTTAGAATAAAAAAGTAGAGTAAAATAAAATAAAAGAATAAAAGAAATATAAATTTTCTTTCAAAGGGAGTTTATTGGATCATTTTGAATGTCCTCGGGTTCATAAAAGTTTTAGCATTTAAACGAGGTGATGAAGTTTAGTGAATAAAATTTCATCGTTTTTATCCCTCAAAAGAAGGTAATTGATGGAGAATTGTACGAGTCCCCTCTGGAAAAGAGTGAAGGGATAATAATGGGAGCACCAGGGTCTGGAGAAATATGCATGTGCGTCCAATTTCTCTGTTGAATTAGAGGGAGGGTGAGGATTGAAGAGCGGGGGGAAGTTGTAGATTATAGAAGGCACATCCATATGAAAAAGGGGGATTGTGTACATCAATATATTCTTTATGTATTTATATGTATATTGTGGGTGCAATATATTGTATATATATACTGATAAATATATTGTGTGTATTGTATTATATATTGTGGGTGATCCAGCAATACATAGAGTAGAAGTAAGCAAGTCCTTGTATGAGTTCGTCAATGTGGGGGATAAAGCTTTGAGGATCAAGTTGTAAGGGACTCTCTGCGAGTGGCAGCCAGAGGGTTTCAATCCACAACCCGGCTATGGCACAATACATATAAAATACGTCCTCGTACGTTGGATGCAAAGGGAGAGAGTTGGGAAGCCGGGCGAGGGGAAGAAACCCTCCCTTCTCGATCCGACAACTGGGAATGGACCGAGTGTGTGGGGTTGAAAGTCCGGGTGGAGTGCGCAGGGATTCCTCGTTTAGGATCACGTTCAGGGCTCAGAGTCTGAGTCTCAGACAGAGTCGAGGGCGAGTCGAGGAAAAGACCCAAAAGCTCGTCGCCGACTCTTTGAGATGCAGCAGCTCATTTTACCTTCCCTTATTCCCTCCTGGAAACACTTCACTTCTCAAGTAGGGAAATAGTGAGGAAGTCTCGCGTGCTTTGGGAATCAATTATTTATATACAATTTTCCAATTGGACGAGAATTCTTGTGATCATTTATTCGATTCGATCCTACAGATATTCGATTCCATCTTACTTAAATTAGTTTTGGAATTCCGAACAGGAGTTTAATTAAGTGAGTGTCAAACCAAGTGCGTCATCGAGTTTAAAGATGAAGAAGCATTATAAGCATTTGGCGGTGTTGGGAACGCTTTGCTGCATCGCGGCACTTGCTGTCCTTTGGATGGCTGTGTTAACTGTTGACTGGATTTCTATCCAAGAACCTCAAGTGGATCAGCTTGAGTTGGACAAGTTGGGCCCTTACGAAGAACCGAAGCCTCATCTCATTAGAGCCAAGTTTGGGCTTTTCAAGATGTGCGTTCAGAGCTCTGTGAAGAGCAACATCGAGTGCCATGAACTCGACTGGTACAATTTTGGAATCATCAACTTCAACTCTGCAAAGAAACCCCCTGTAATGCCGACAGAACTCATTGCAAATTGTGTAGAAAAGTTAAGGTATTCATTAACTAATTACATTAATTACATATTACATTACCTTTACTAATATCATTAACTAATTACAAACATTAATTAATTACATTAACTAAATATAATTTTTATAACAAAATATCAAAAACATGTCATTTATCTTATCTACAGGGTAGGCCATAAGTTGCTTTCTTTTTTAAATAAACAATCGTATAAAAAAGAAAGCATTTAATGGCCCACCCTGTACAGACATACTATATTACAGATAATTTTTTTAATACATAATACAAATAGTTGTATATTAAATATGTGGAGATTTTGATTTTATTTAAATTATAGTCCATTAATTTAATATTCAAAGCCTTTAATTGAGTGAACGAATGTAATTTTTCTAAACGTTTCTCAAGAGATTCATGAGGATTTATTTGCTTAGACACTTTTACCCAATCTGGGAGCAAATTAGATTTTTAGGACTGATGGGAAGGAGTTAGTTTAATTTATCGAGTCAATAAATCAACATTAGTTTAAGCTGAAGCGAAGACGAATAAGAATGAAGAATCGGTTAGCGTCTTATATAATTGAGTGGGAGGAATAATTTATTAGGCTATTAGGAAAACCCTCCAGGTTCCTGAAACCTTCATGAGGAACACGGTGAATTAACTTGTAAAGTTTGGTCGTTCTTCAGGTTTACACTTCCCTTCATTGGCCTCTCCGTTGTCTTCACCTCCGCGTCGTTCCTTTGCCTCACTTTTGGACATTTCTGTCCCAGGAATAAGAAGATCATCGAAGCCAGCATGCTCATCCTTGGAGGTCAATAACCCCTTTCTTTCTTTTGATCTCGGATCGGAAATCTGAGCCCATCACTTTCCCTTATCATTTCCATGGTCAATTTTCGGCCCATTACCATTTGTCTAAAGGTTCTTTTCCCAATTTCAATTTTTCAATCCTGCCAAGTCCGCAGTGTGCGGTCCGAGCCAGAAGTTGAAGGCGCGGAAAGAGATCACAATTCCCAATAGAAGCAGCTCTTTTCAATCACTGTCACCTGAATGGGGAGAAAAGAAGGGGAAAAGAAGCAGAAATGTATCAAAGTGGTTTCCTACTTTTAGATCCATGAGATTACCACAGTTGGGAATATTTTTTGTTCTGGTGGGGAACGAAAGCGCCGTGTCAGCTTTAATGCTCCTAATAGGAATCTCATTCTTAATACACATTACCTAAAACCTCCTTTCTCCACATACTAAACTAACCATTATTTGCTACATTGGGCAAAGAAGGTAAATCTGTATATAAAGAGATTCAAAGAGTTCATACCTTTACAGAAAAGACTTTTATCTTTATATAGCTATGTAGGAATATTCGGCTCTTTCCTGGGAACATTATTTCAAAGAAATCTGGGATAAATTCCAACCTACGGCAACATATTCTACATTCCGTATGAGCATAAATCTTTCATAATACGTGCTTTATATAGACACATTTGATGCATAGTGGAAATTCAGATGCGAATTTAACCATATATGTAATACTATGTAATGTATATTATATTATAGCTACTCATTACGTACTATGGTATATGTGTTACCATACTTGTTTTGTCCACATCCTGGAACTTTCCATATGTAGGATATATTATTATGTATACTATGCATTTAAGTAGATATATGCTAAAATTCTTAGGTATAAATAAGCACTATGAAGGCATTTTTTTTAGCTAAACGGAAATTTTTTTATCATTTCCTTTTTGGAGTACACAAAATTGGATTAGACGTCTTTTTAAATTTTCAATCATTTTTGGATTATTTTAAAGGGGATTATTCATTTCAATTTAATATTAAAGTTATATATATATGAGCACCCTATTCAGTTTCAGGCAGAATTTAAAACTTATGGCAATTTTTATCTTGGGAATTAAATTACAAGAGGAAATTGACTCTGAAATAGTTTATTTTTGAAACTTGTACACGTTAAACGTAAAGTTATATTAGGACGAAATATATCACGCTTATTATTATCATACTTACCTTACTTAATATGCATTGTGTAAAGGCATAAAGGCACATGCAACATCAAAGAAGTGATTTATCCACTTGAAACAATGGAAAGCACGAGATGTGCATTTAAAGTTTACATACAACTCAATTTGTAAAGCAATAGATGTTGTAAATTACTGACAATAACGACAAAGAGTCACCATATAATTTTACTAACTATAAAATATGTATGGGAGTGATGATGGGTTTTATAGTCAAAGTGGTCGTTTACCAAAATATGTAATACAGTAGTTATTATGAAATGAACTTTCATGATGTGACAATGTGAGTAGGGGAATATTGCAAGGAAAATAGACATATTTGATATTCCATATTATTTGACATCTTCATTCCAATTCACAATTCACAATTTTAAAAATTGCAATGAACATTTTTATGGAATTTTTTATTCAGGAATGTTGAAGTTGGAAATAAAATATCTCGTGTTTGAAGTCAAAATGCGTTGTATTGACATTTCGCATATTGTTTTGTAAGATATGAGTATATTTACATTTTACATATATACTGTAGGTATGTAGCATAACATACTCTACAAGAAGGTATATTACATAAAGTATTTATGAATGTAGTATAATATCTATACATACATGTATGTAAGTTAGGTATATACTTTCTCTGTCAAAAATGTTCAATATTAACGATCTGGTTTCATAATATCTTTGTGTTTTGACGTGTGTATATTTTTGAAGGGTCTGAAATATGCCAATAAGAAAAGGATCATTTCCTTCATCCTTCTTAGCTCATCTAACATCTCCTTTCCCGTTTTATGATATTTTATGGAAAGGGTGGAGAGGGAGATTTTACGGCTCCATCAACAAGATATGCTCCATCTCAAACCCTTTATATTCTAAACATAGTCGTCTTTTACGATTCTTTATAAAACCTCCGTCCACGTACGAAGCTCCTCAGAACCAAAGAGTCCCCAAATATCCCACAAAAGTATCCATCAAGTAATTTTTCATATTCCAGGACTTTGCCAAGCGACTGCTCTCCTCACGTTTGTCTCTCAAATTGGGTCCGAATTTGAAGCCAATCTTCCATACAGGTTCAATCATTTTACCTACTTACAATTTCAATACATGCTTTCATTCCTTTATGACCAAAATGATCAATTCTTATATTTACTCATCAAAGTAACATACAGAGTGGGCCATAAGTTGCTACTATTTTTTTTAAATAAACAATCGTATAAAAAGAAAGCAACTTATGGCCCACCCAGTATCTTGTTATTGAAATCAAGTAACCAAAAAACTGATATTTTTATTCATACACTTATGTATATTAAAATATATTTAAATAAAAATATTTGACTTACTAACTTTAAATATATTGAAACATTTGAACGATAAAAGATTGTTCAGGATTTCCAATTGATGGTTCAAAATCTATGGTTAAATAGTTATTGAGCTATAATGTTAATGCTAGTTGAGATATTTCCTTTCCATTGGTGATAAAAGGATTGTGATAAGGAAGTTGGTCCAAGTTCATTATTAAATGTTTTATGGGGCTTTTGAAACTTTCAGCTTTCACCAGAAGAAACTTACGACCTTCTACCGGTATAAATACGGGTATTCGTTTTATCTCTTCCTTCTCTCCTTCAGCCTCTCCGAACTCGCAGCTCTCTTCGACATGGCGGCGTATTTCCGCAAATTCCCACCCAACCACTATGTCATTACTTTCCATCGCCAAGAGCCGTCACCTTTCATGCCAATTGCCACCACGCACGGAACTCTGCCGCAGAATCACACGAACCCAAACACGCTGTCCCGCACCGGCCATCCCAACCACATGCACCACAACTACAACGGTCAAGGAACGTTGACGAAACAATGCCCGGGCCCAGATGTGTGTAACGACTTCTCCTCCGAACACATCGACCTCACTGTGACCCGAATCGACGAAGGGATGTCGATGTCGATGAGCGGAGGTGTAAGCGGGAACGGAGGATTCGGAATGCCGCTTCCTCCCCAGAGTTATATAAATCCCGAGGTGACCATTACAACGATTGAGCGGAACACGGGATACGGCACGATCCGAAACCATCCAAAAATCACCAACACGGCGACCATGGAGAGCTTCGGAACTCTAAGGAAAGAAAATAACGTATGAAGTCATAAAGTCATGAAGTGGGACGTGTGTACAGACATTAGATTCAAATTATTTACTTCTGGTTCCTTCGAACTACAATTAAACTTCGGAATGAAGATAAAATTCCATGCATTCATTTATTATTCACATTCTTTTATGAGCCTCATTGAGCCATAAATTTTTATCTACCAATTTCTTGTAATTCAGTTCCTTTATATTGAATTTTTAATATCAATTACATAAAGCTATATTCAACCATTGTATTATACGTACTAGAGTAAAATTTAATATATACCTTAAGTAGTAATCTAAGATTATAGAGAAGTATCAAAGGTTCATTATGTCAAAGTTTTTTAAGATTTGAAATTGCGTGAATGTTTATACCAATAGTATAGGGATATTTCATACTTTTTTTTATCTTTGCATAGAATGTGTATAAAAATATTTATAAAGACTATTATTTTATAGGTATTGTTTAGTGTAAGATAATAATTTATTTAACATTTGAAAAGATCTTTCAATAAGATTTAAATCTTTACTACTACTATTAACTACAAATTCAAGGTACAATAATAAGAATATCAAAAAAATTTATAATGAAAAAAATATCAATAAAAATTATGCTAATTGTGCTTTAAGACTTTTACTATTCAACGATGTGTTGAACTCGCTAATAGACCAATATGTATTCTCAACAAAGTTTTTAACTCGTAATTGGGGATTTAGAAAAATAGCTAATAAAGTTAATAAACGTACCTAAGTACTTAAATAATGATCACTAAAATATTATATAAATAAGTGTGCCTCTAGTAATTGTGTACCATGCATTGCGGATTTATATTTAATCAATTTAGTGGAATTATTTGGATAACGCAATTTATAACGCGATAATTGGAATATAAAATTGGGAGTACTTGATACTGATTGATTGATATTTAATAAAACAATTGGATAAAAATTAATTTAGATTTTCAAAATAGTTTAAATTCTATCAATGTTTTTAATGATTTTTGATGGATTAAGAAAAATATTATAAAGAACCTGTCAAACATATTTCAATTTAAAATGCTATTTAAATGTTGAATTGTGAAAATGAAGAATGAATATACTAGGTAGTAAATAAATATTTATTATGTCTAATATCTAAAATAAATAAATTAAATTTTATATGCTTATACTTAAAAATAATTATTACTGTAATGAAGTAATGACTAACTTGATTTATATAGCTAGAAAGGAAACTTGGACATTTTATAAGATTTTTAACTATTCAATACTAAAGTATAGCTGAAACATAACTTGAATAACCAATGTACTTAAATGTAATTATTTACTTTATATGTAAAATTGCAACATTTGTGTTTGTTCTTAATCATATTAATGTTCCGTTTTTGAAGATTTTCATGATTAAATAGAACTTAATGTAAGAGTTCAAAGGAAAATATTTGCAAAAGAAATGTAAATCAAGCAAATGAATAAGTGATTGTGAAAAAGTTCAATTTGATTCCACGGTCTACAAAAATGTAATTTAATAACATTTTATGTAATTTTATATTTTTCTAGCCTTTCCAGTTTTCACATTTAATATTGAATGATTTGTATAATGAAAATATTAAAATGCTTCATTTAATTAAACCTTCTTTTTCTATTCATATTAAAATACCAAATCGTTGCATACATATATTAAATTAAAAAATATTAAAAAATGCCTCCAGATATTAAAACCAGTTCTGACAGAGTTTTAAAAGGAAAAAGCCATTATTGAGTGAATTATTATTTTTTAAATGACATTACGACCCTTTCTATGAGGAGCGGAGAAAACCCCCACAAAATGATATTCATATCTGAAGGTGAGAACTGAGGAGATAACTTTGAGATTGTTGAGGGGAAAAGTTGTGTCTTGATGTGCATAAAAGATATACAGTTTCTCTGTTTCATGGAGATAGGTTTTTTCAAGGAGTTGGAGATGAAGATCCCTGGCGCTTGCGTTTCCTCCCCAATTTATTCCCCCTTCGAAGAATCTTCTTTTATCTCCCCTTCCAACTATTAAGCCGATTGGGATAGGTGCACTTACTTTTCTCCTCACCCGACCCTTCCAATCTCATCCAAAGAAACTCATCCACAGAACATCTTCACTTTCTCTCTCATCTCACAGTGTCACAGTGTCACAATAGGAGATGAAACATTTCAGCTAAATATGATATCTGTAAATATGGACATGATAAATAAATAAATAATAAAAGATCAAAGACCGTAATTTGTAAAGGCAGTTTGCATTTATGAATAGTTTTCCCGCTTATTTGAGCTGCGTATAAATGTATTCTTAAATGAAGCGAGAAATCATCAGTGGTGCTGCTTGAATTTTAAATGGGAGCATGTGCGTATAATAGCTTAACTATTACAGTAGAATTGATATAAAATCTTAATTTATTATTTTACTTATAAATCTTAATTCTACAATTTTTATCTTTACAATTTTTCATTAAGCAGCCACATTTTTTTATTCTATTAATTTTATTACATAAAATTTAATATTATAATTTTAAATGAATAATTTATTTAACTTTATGAAATTATTAAATTAATTACATATGATATTTAATCTTAAGATTATTCTCCCAGAATTATAAAAATTAAGAATAAAAAATAGCAAGAGAAAAATAGAAAATGTTTAACCCAACTGGGTCGTTTTGTATGATTATAACTTCTAAGTAATGTAGTTCTATTTCTTTTTCTTACATCAACTCTGCACACAATGTAACGAAAGTATGCACAGAATGGTCGTTACATTCATACAAATTACTCGCAATAACGGACGACATAAAGAAATCCATTTCCCACTTTGCCCATTCCCTTATTCCTCTCCACCATATTTTGAACATCATAACTTTTCTTCAAAAGGTCATAATTTGACTCTTAAGCTTGGAAATGTATATGACCCTACATTTGGATATTTCATACATACTTACCAATACATTATCCTATAGACCTAACATACACTTTAAACTTTATTGATCGAAATGATTTACATAAGCTATATTCCAAAAGCGCTTATTTTTGAAGCTTAACAAAAGAGCAATTTATGTAAATTGATATTTTTAATTGTCTTTAACTTGTACATATAAGTATTACTTATATACAATTATACAATTTTATATGTATGACAAAGTCGTTGTATGACTGTACGAATAGAACATTTTGAATATCAAATATAATGATTTTATATTAAATTACCTTTCGGCAAAATGAGAAGTCTCCGGTTGTAGATTGAATATAATTTTGCGTGACTTTAGGAAAATTGCAAAATTGGAATTGCAAAAGTAAAACTCGCAAATGAAACTGAAACTATGTAATAAAACTCGAACTAAAAGTTTTTTTCAATTAAATGTTAAAGTCACATGCTAAAGTTTTGTTCGGAATTCGGAATCTAAAAAATAGTTATTTTTACGGTATATTGTATATAAAATTAACTGATAAAAATTTGTTCCTCTTTTAAAATATCATCTCTCTCTTTGATTTATTTTTCAATGCAGAGTTTTTAGAGAGAAAGTTGAATCATTTTTATTTCCCAGTTAGAATGATAAATTATACCTTTAAATAATATATTATAAATAGGGCTTTGAATGAGTTCGCTTTTGATATTACGGATGCTTTCGTTATACATAACATATAAAACATAAGTTCAGATATGTACAGAGAGGGCCATAAGTATCTTTTTTTTAATCTGCTTGTATCTCTTTTAATCTTTGACCAATTTTCATAATATTTGGCACTGGTAATGCTTATATATTAATTATATAATATATTCAGCAACATTATTTTGTGACTTGAGTTTTACCAGCTTCGAGGCAACGTTGCAAAAGGCCTTCGACAGCTTCACTTGCTCGTCTACACATAGCACTCGATGTGAATAATCGCTCTTTCTCATTGAAAAGTTGCTATTGTTTATTTACGGTTTGACTAAATCAGTTTTTAGTTTGCGTCATAGTAGATGGATATATTCATCATGAATCGCCAATGATTAAAGATATTTATCTTTACTCATATTAAAGTGGTTATCCATTAAAAAAATAAAGATATTTATGGCCCTCCCTGTATAAAAGTATGAATAAAAGTCATATACTATATAATTGTATGTATGAAATGAATAAATGTATCACATTTATAAAAATCTTAAATTTTTTTGAAACGGAATTCCATGCATGGGAGTATTTAACTTCTCACTTTCTATCTTTGATTTAGGAATGCTTTCTTTTCATGTGTTGATCTAATCGTAAATGCAAGACGAAAATGCGGCATAAACTTATAAACCTTTCATATCATTTCCAGCTGCGCCAAATAACTTTTTTTGTATTTGTATACATATATTTCTCTGTATATTTTATTCCTTGTTTCTTTCCTATGTTTTATCTGTATAAAGAATCATTTGCTACAGTCGAGTTTTTGGATAGAATTTGGTACATGCAGCATATGATATGTACATAATAATTGATTAGTTATTTAACTTATTCAAGATATTTGCAACATTTCTCTTTAATGTTTCTTTCACTAGAATTGCCTTTGATAGTTAAATTCTTACACATGAAGTTAACAAATGTTTGTTTTCCAAACTTTTGGGAATAAACTGAGTTTCGGAATATTCGAGTCGATGCCCTTTTTCAATTTTTGGGGATCTTTATAGTTCCCAATTTTAAACTATTTAATAGCAAGTATAAATTATCTCAAGAATGTACTGTACATACTTATTGTATATATAAGAATCATAAGATATACCATACTTTGATGTATGTATTATACATAAGTAGAATAAGGACACATAAGTTAGGTTAGGTTTGTATAAGTGTCTTTAATATGTATCGTAAGTTTGCTAATAAGCCAAGCTGTTGTTGAGTATAGTTTAGCTTAGGAAGTTTGAAGATGAAAATTAGTTGTATTGTAGGGAAGGTATGGGGAGATAAAAGGGAAACAAAGTTTGGATTGTATCTGTATGTGTGTACACAAGCCATATATTTATTTTTGGCTTCTAACCAAGAGCTCTACCACATTTCGATTAACATTTGTTTAGAGTTCACCACCATTTGGGGAAAAGGGCGAGGAATCCTCCGGCAAGAACCGACTTATCACATTTAATGTGTTGTCTCATCTGAGCCAGCCACTTTCCCGACTTTCATCTATTCTTATATTCTAAAGGATATCCGGGAAAAAGCCGGCCCCGACCAAGTCAGGAATAATTGTGAAGGAATATTTAATCAGGACAGGATTTCAGGTTCACCCAAATCATCAAGATCCAGCTTGTGCTAACAATAGAAGAAACACCATGAATTTAAAATTATATCTACAAGGAATATGCCAAGAGCTAAAACATCCTAAACGAATCAAAACCCTCATATATTACAATTTAAGAATCCCATAAACCTTTATAAAGCTCAGGCAATTTCATGATTAAAAAATTTCAAGCAATATTTACAGAGAGCTAAAACCTTTGAAATTTTGATCCAAGTATCTTCTATATAAAGTATACCATACATAGTACACTTACATAAATATGTATGTACTATGTACAATATATGTTAGGTTAGGCTACATAGGTTAGGTTATGATTTTAAATCTCAGTTAGAGTTACTGAAGCTAGAATCTTTAATCTTTAAAATGATATTGATGAAAGAAACGAAATTGGAGAAATGTGGGAGATATCTAAGCTTGTGAATTTGTGAATTTTACGAAATTGTAAAGAATGAGTCTCCTTATGGTTTTTATACGTTCTTATACATTGGTAGGAAAATCCTTTTTTAATTAATTAAAATCTTTCTGTGCAAGAATTCAAGATCCTGAGTTTCCTGAGAATGTCAAATCCATAAAAGATCTTATTACTCCCAGGGCCTTTTAAACTCACAGAATTTCTATCGGTGTGTCAAGTCTGTCTAATTTTGGACTTGGGGATTCTAGGGCAGAAGTGGTGATAGGAAATGATATCTAAATATAGGTCCAAAGCTCTGTGTGTAAATCTCTCACTTTCACAAGGTTCAACCTTATTGCTTTTCCCTCCTTCACGTCCCATTCTTCTTCTACACCCGAGATTCAGTTTTAATCTCAACTTTGGCCGGAACGCAGATTTAATTAAAGATTGGTTCCATTAACAAATTACATAAATATCCATATGTAATATCTGTATAAAATCCAATTGAATAACAAATATTTATTATCCCATTGAACAATATTAATCCCGTTAATTAAAACTTCATTTAACACTGTTTAATATTCTATAAATTAATTAAATAAGTTTAAAAATCTTTCGAAAATCATATTTGAATAATCTTCTAAAAATCATTTTTGAAAGAGCTTCTGATCTTTTTGAAAATTTTTTTAAAAAAAGTGAACATGGGAAAGGAATTAAACTTGTGGAAATAAATAAAAGAAAAAAGTCGTAAGGGATTATTGAAGGGGAGTGAAAAAGAGATAAACAGTGTCTGAACCCTCGTGGTTGAATATTTGACTCGTGACGATTTTGATCTTCCCATTTGCCATGCCGCGAAGTCATCATCATCTCCTTTCCTCATCTTCCGAGAAATCATAATGCGAGGGTTGGGCAGACTCATTGAGTTTCGCAATTGAAGTCAAGTCTCGACAGTAAAAAATATTAGATGTGATGTGAGGAGAATCCCAATAACAATCCCATAGAGTGTTAAAGAACCAGAAGGGGGAAAATTCACCACGGAACTCACGCTCACTTCTTTTTACTATTTTTCCACATAAAAAAATCCGAATTCAATCCGCATTTGATAATTCCTAAGACTCGGCAGTTTCCTCTGACGGAAAATCCTCTGAGGAAAATTAGGACACTTTTTCTTCCCAACAAAGTCATATTGATATTAAAGTATCAGTATACAAAAAAGGAAAAAGCATTGAGATCTTTAAAGTAAAAAGCACTGGGAAGATCTTTGAAGTCTCAAGATCTTTGAGATCTCTTGAAAGCAATGGAGAAAGGAAAAAATGGACTTGGGGGCTCAAGGGGCCAACGAAACGTCTCACCTGAGATCGAAATGGTCTCAACCAGAACTAATAAAAGCTCCGAGAGAGAAAGACAAAGAAGAGCGGATTTAATTGCCAAAGCTAAAGAAAGAAGAGAGGAAATTCTGAGGAGAATTCGATGTGAAAAAAAGACCATGCTCGTCCTTTCTGTTTTTTCTCTCATCGCCTCTCTCTGTTGGATCGTAGCTGTGATGACCGATTCATGGTATGACATGACATGACATATTATAGCTAACATAGTTATTAGTATTACTTTTACATTAGGACAATTAATTTTCCCATTTTTTTCATCTGCTATTAACACACTTTACATCGGCTAATTTAATTAGATTTGATAAAAACTTAGAAAGAATAAAAACCTAAAAAGCTAAGGAAAAATTATTAGAAGCCATTTTTGATAAATCATCAATTTATTAACTTAAACTTTGTTATATGAATTTAATATCATGAAAGCTTTTTTCATACGAGGCATTTTTCTTTATTAAAACAAAAAAATTAACTTAGACAAACTTAGATAAACTTAGAAAATTTTAAATGACAGATAGGTATTTTTTATTGTTTTAATAGTGTAATTAATATAGTATGACTAAAAGCAAGACTATTATAAGTATTAAATACCTATTTAATTTTCCATATACATAGATATAATGTATGCAGAATGAACATTATAAAGTGAATGAGAAGTTGTAGACGCTATTAACAATAAAATAATGTCTCAGGGATGGGGTAAGCAATTTAGGGATTCCTGTAGCAATTTCTAGCCCTTGCAGCATTTCCTTCATCATTATTTCCTAAAATCCGTGAAGTGAACATTGAGCAACTTTCTTGGCTTCATATTTGATCATGAGCATCTTGGGGCTTGAATGATATAAAATTAAACCCAATGCTTTCCACATTGTCTTCCACTCAGCAAGTCAAAAGATCTTGAATGGAGATCGCAAAGCTTCCCACTTAATCTTCCTTTCCCCAAACTCCTTTTATTTCCATTTGAGCCATTGAGATCGAGAATGCATATTCATGATTTCTTTGGATTCTTCGTAATTGCTCTTTCGTTCCTAATGGAAGAATTCCTTTGTTCCTAACACAAGAATCCCTTCGTTCCTAATAGAAGAGAAAGAAGTCGAGTCAGGGTCAAATGGCAAACATCATGGGCAAATATCACGATCGAGATATTCCGAATTGAACCAAACTCATCAATTTTTACAAATTTTTAGGTCGGTTGTGGAACTTGGGGAAGACGACTTGAGGGAAAGTAATTCAAGTAGTGGGAAAGTTTTTGTGAATGGCCAAACAGGCCTTTGGAGAGAGTGCAAAACTTTTTCGACTGAAGAAAGTTTGAACCAACATTACCATTTTACTTTTAACTTTAATTTATAAATTATGTAACGAGAGAGCCAATTCATTTGCCTCACAGGAGTTATTTTTACAATGGAAAAGATAGGACGCAGAATTTAGCATACAAGTAATGTTTACATGATTACGCCGTGTACATTTATTTACAGAATATGAGTGAAATGATGCCCATTTTGTTCCAAACAAACTTCAACTCTTCTTCTAATACTAACAAACACGTTATTCAACATTTGATTGTTAATTGCATCTACACCGTTTTCAATGTTCTGATGCAATTCCTCGAGCGTGTGTGCCATTTTGGATATTTTATAACTAAATAGTAATTATAAAATTTCAAAGCCATCATATAAAAGCCTATATCAAGAATATGCCGTGTCGTTTACACGGGATTACTTGCGAAATACATTTCCCTATGATCTACGCAAATGCTGTGTTCTTATTTTTTCCATTGTAAAAATAATTCCTATGTGAGGCGAATGAATTGGCTCACTCGTTATGATCTAAATTACAATAACACAAAGTTAGTATTAATCATTTGTTTTGTTATGGTTATTCACTTGTTAAATGATTATTGTTAATTGTTAAAACACTCAAGTGTGTTATGGAAATAATTGGTGATGTTTTCCTTTACGTAAAACTTTCATTTAAGGACAGTCTCTCCATAATTACCGTCCAAGTCAGTCCTGTATTTTTCTCGTTAATAAAGTCTCATTTTCACTTTACGAGTTGACCTCTGACCCACTTACTTTCACCCAAACTTTGAGCAGAAATATTTAGCCGAACATTGTGTCGAAATATGTTTAGTAATTTAAGAATTAAAAATTGAATATGTAAATTTTGTACAGGGTGTGCAATAATTCGCTTTTTATACTATTGTTTATTTTTAAAAGAACTTATGGCCCACCCTGTATATTTATATATTTAAGTAATATTCATTAAAATATTTATGTGGAACTGACAATTAATTAAAAATTAATTTCTCACAGCATGGTGTAAAAGTCACGAATTTTTTCCTGATGAAGAAGAGATCCGAAGAAATCGGTTGGATGAACACGTCATTGGTGAGCGGAGATGATGATGATAAACTACGCTTTCTATTCAATGAATTTCCTATTCTTTTTCACTTCCGCCTCGCTAAACTCTAAAGCCTCGAGATTTTTCCTTTATAGAATTTTATGAAAAGGGGAGTCGATTATCCCAATTCGACTCAATCCGAAATCAAGTTTTGATAGCCTTAGGAAAATAAGTCGATTGACATAAACTCCAATCTTCTTATATTTTATAAATCCATATAATCATATAAATACTAAATATATCACCAGTTTTATGCTTTCATCAATACCATGTATTCTTATGAGTTTAACAATGCTTACATTTAGTTATTTAATATGGAAGTATGCGAAAACCAGATAAGTTTATCACAATTATTAATAAAGCGAAATTCCTTACAACGCTAAATTAATTCTCGTTAATACGATTCTTATATCTTATTAAATCTTTAACGTAATGATGAAATGCCTTAAATAAATCCAATTTAGTTTTTATCTTATCATAACAAGATCTTCAAAATACGCAAACGCATTCTGTATTTGACTTCCTTGTTATGAGAGCTAACAAAAGGAAAGTGTACAATCTAAAATACAACACATTTACTTAGTTAGTTAGATCAGTATATGAAGATAGGAAGCTAAATTGTTGTTTGATTAACAAGTTAATTGAAATAGAAAACAAAAGCACTTTGGAATTTAATCGAGTCAACTCCTTTACTTTAAATAGGAAGTTTTCGATAAACAAATGCGATCTTGATAAAGATGAAGCCAAACCGCATAGGGATGAGCAAAAGCTTTCAAAAGATCCGATCGGTTAGAAAGGATGCAGACAGGCGATTATTTAGCGATTAAGGGCATTAGACTCAACGTGGTGAAGTAGAGCATGAATTGATCAGTCAAGTTATAACAAATTTACATATTAAATCTCCTATGTTTTATATACCTACACAATACATTGTATTTAGCATACAGATATATTACATACATAAATACATATATATTTTATATATTTAGTCATATCATCTTTATAAAATTAAAATTTGTATATTAAAATATTTCCCATATATTAAAATTGGTACATTAAAATTTTTGCAACATAAATATTTGTATATTAAAAATTTTGCAATATAAGTGTTTGTATTAAAATTTGCAATTTTCAGATTACAGAAGGACTGAAATTTGTTTTGCCGTCATCAGCTTGGGCATGATGGGAATGACCCTCATAGCCGCATTTTACACTTTCAAGAACTCTCGTTACATGTATAAGCGTCTGGCCGCTGGGCTTTTCTTTTTAAATGGTAAGGACGGCGGTAATCTCCGGAATGACTGGGAAAGCTCACCTTCGCTCCTCATTAGGATCATTAGGATAATGATGAAAGTGGGGAAGGAGAAATGGAGGAGAATTCCGCTTTCATCAGGAAGCTCCGGGCATTAGGACTAATACACTTAACAACAACTCCCAACGACGTTTTTATCCCTCTCCTATACTTACCAGTGTTTCCACAACCTTTCAATATTTGATAATGTTGATTCTTTGTCATATTTCATTTATGTCCTTTAGATCGTACTTAACTTCCGGATATGAGAAATATTAGTGATACTATAGCACATAGCTTATTAATATAGGTACTAATCAATAAAAGTCATTTGTCAAGATTAGTCCTTTAAAAATCCTTCTTATATTTTCTTATCTTTATCTTTAATAAATAATTTTATAGGCTTAATGCTTCAGTTAATAAAATGTATTTACTTAAATAAAGTTAATTAAATGTCTTTTATGGTTTTATATAAATAGTGGATTTTTGGTTTAATTTAGCATCCACAGTGCTGGTGGTTTTAGAAGTTTTTATTACGCAGTTCCGATATGAGAAAATAAATATTCCTCAAAATTTCGATCCAGAATTGATAACTTATGGTGAGTTTGGAAAATGTAGTTTTTAATTAAATGTTATAAGTACTATAAATGTCTTTATTAACTTATTTCAGGGTATTCTTTCTATATGGGATGGGGAGTTTTTGGTGTTTATTTAATCACCGGATGTGTTTTCCTCGTTTACTCGGCTAAAAGAAAAGGAGACAAAGGAGCTGAAGAAGGCGCGGATGAACCTCAAATTATTGGTCGCTGATAACTCAATTATATAATCATTAAAATTTAAATTATTACCAAGAATTACATAAAAAGAATTGTTTCATCATATTTTATTAATCTAATTGGAAATTCAATTTATATGTAAATATAAATTAGTATAAAATATTTTCATAAAATGCACACTTATAAATTATTAGTAATTTTATGATTTACATAATATTACAATTTAACAACCTCAAAAACATCGTTGAAATTCATTTTATAATTAAAATAAGCGTAATAAATTAAAATAAGAATAACATTTTACGCTCAATGGACAAATGTATATTGTGTAGTGCTTTATACTCTTTGATACAAAATGCAGACTATTAAATTATATTGTATTTATGAATATCTAAAAATATTATGACAATCAAATTAAAGACTTTTTTGTCCTATGTTGTGTAAAAAACCATGTAATGCCTATGTTTATAATAGCAATAGAATACATATTACTATATTACTATAAATTATCTGTATATCCAATTATCGAATAAATTACTTAATCAGGGAATTGTGATTGAGAGTCAATGAATAAAGACAAAAGGATGTTTCTATTCACAATAAATTATTTCCAAAATTTATTGTCTATTACTTACTATTGTAATATTTATACTCATATATTACCTAAATATTTCAAGTAGTATAAACATATAAAAATATTTTACCAGTTATATAAACATGAATTATTGGTAACATGAATGATAAAATCTATAATGGTCCATAGAAGTATAGCAGTAATTATAAGGGAAGCTTTCAGCTTTTGGCTTCTTTTTCTCTGTCGTTCCTTCCCGTCTTTGTTTTGTTCTTCTGTTTTGGAACCAAATCTTAATCTATAAAATAAACACTTTATTAATTCTTCCATTTAACTACAAAAATTGTAATTGTAAGTTGAACATGCCATTGTCATTTATAAATATTTAATGAATTTATTGAATATCCTTAATTAAGTGAAAAAAATATAAAAAAAGCAATTACTTGATTTTGCGTTAGTCCGAGCGACGAAGCGAGAATTGTCCGTTTTTCTTCAGAAAGGAAATGATTTTCCTCAAAAGCAGATTCCAGTGCTTGGAGCTGTCCGATTGAAAAAATAGTTCTTGGTCTCTTGGGCCTTTCCAAATCAAGAGAAGCGGGAATGAGCAATTCCTTCTTTCGCCCGTTCACATCTGTAAAAATAAAAGTCAATCGTTAAAGAAATTACCCTTTTCTCCCATTAGGTCTCTTCATTCCAAAGGCTTATTAATTGCCCGAATTCTCCATTTGGAGTGGAATGGAAAGGA
This sequence comes from Neelides folsomi, assembly GCA_034687125.1. NCBI lineage: Eukaryota > Metazoa > Arthropoda > Collembola > Neelipleona > Neelidae > Neelides > Neelides folsomi. Next base: position 13,049 of record JAQGBZ010000270.1, on the reverse strand, counting down.
ACCTAATTAATTGGCTCTTTGATGAAAATCAATATTTTAAAAGTCCCATTTGACTCATTTCTACCAAGAATTCAAAAGCTATGTGAATAAAAGCATTCCAAGCCTTATGACTCTCCCTTTGTTCACTTCAGTTCAGACCGGGAATTAAATTCCCAATTTCCTTCCAAATCTACCTTTGACGACGATGACACGGACGTAGTCAGGGACAAAAGTTTTTTTATTCTCTTCAATTTCCCTTGAGTTAATGATTGCGCGGTCGTTATTACGCCTCCTTTGGATGCTAATATTAATAGATTTACGGAAAGAGTTGGGAAGGTCTCTGGGAAGTTTAATGGCAATTTCCTTCTCTTCTTTGGGGAGAATGGGAAGATTATTGCTTGGTCCAACTTGCGGATTCAAAAAATTCAAATGAGTTCGCCCGTGGCCCAAAGGAATTCCTTCCATTTCCAATTTAATTTTTAGCGTTTTTTAACTTCTTCTCCAAAGCTCTTTCGAACAACTGATCAATTACGATGGCTCTCTTCAAATAAACTACAACTTCCATTTGCTCCTCTTTTTTAAAGGATCACCCTGGTAAGGTTTAGGATCCACCCGCACCCTTCGGATCAATGATCTATGGTCCCTATAATCACAAGACCATTTTACAACTTTTCCCCGTTCGAGTTTCACCATATGGCTGATGATTCAATCCAATATCAGTTTTCATTATTAATAGGCTTTTTTAAAAAGGCTCTCAATGGTCTCTGGAGTAAACATGGAATTTTCTTAAATGAATGAAAAACGCCATTCAATTATCCACTTTTACTTTATTCATAAAAAACCCTCAAAGTCCATTATCTCTATTAATGGCTTAAATGAGGATTGAAGTTCATCGAGATGAAAGAATATAAAATTACTCAATATTTACTACCTATGCTATAACATGCATTTCCATTCATATTACAGAAAATGAACAAAATGAACGAAAGTGAATCTCTGACGTGTTAAAAGGAATCAATTGTTCAAAACTCAAAGATGAAATTTCATATCTCTCTATTTCCCAAAATTTATATATCTTAATATAAATAATATATGGAGTATATGAAAATGAAATGTACTGCATAGATTGTATGTGAAAGTGAGGGAGTAAATAGTAAATTAACGATTCATAATTGAATATTAGAAAATATGGACGCCAGCGTGTGGGTGAAGGTTTTTGGCCCTTGGGGTGAACCCTTGAAATCAGATAGGATTTTGTAATGAAGGATGAAAAGAGCAAAGGAGATTTTATTGTGGTGGATGATTGATCCTTTCACTCTCTGTTTAGACAGGAGCAATAATCCCTTAATAAACTTTTAAAAGGAAAAGGTTCAGAGTTACTCAAAGTATTTTTTCCGCTTCACAAGGTTTGAACGCGAAGGTGAATTTGTCTCAAATTCACAATAAAAACAAAATGTATCTCCCATTCACCCAACATTACATTTTGTAAGGTTTGGATAATATTGTAAGAATATTTTCGAAACAGTTTCAATTCAATTGTAAAATAAATATTCCTCACTTTTCCAATTTATGGAATAATTAAATAATAAACCAATAAAATCTATTTAATTTTAAATACCGTTATTAAAAATTGGAAATGACATTGTGTTTTTGTATTATCTGATATTATAGAGATGAAATCTGAAATAATATATTTATTTTAAATTATTATAAATGGCAATTTATTTTGCAAGCATTTCTAGAAATAAAAATTATCTGTAATGTTTCATTTAGTTATTTATATTTTATTGAACAGTCAAATTAATTATTTAGAAATTATTGAACAATTGAATAATTTTATTATTTATTTTAGGAAAGTTCGACTTTTTGTGTTTAACCAATTTGCTTGTAAATTAAAAAAATTATTTTAATAAATATTCGCCATCATAAATTATTTTATTTCCAACAATCAGTAACGGTATATAAACATTCTAAAATGTAATTTATTATAACACAATCTAAAATTAATATTTTTAATATATCTGTATTCTATATTATATTCTAATATTTATTTAATCACTCTTTATATTTTCTGCTCGTTTATATTTATACTGCAAGTAAGAATATACGAGTTGAGTAAGTATAATATAATTATTAATTATGTAAGTAATATCAAATTATGTATTTTGTAATATAAAGTAATAACTATTTTCTTAATTTACATAATATACACATTCAATATACATTTTTATTAAGATAAAGAGATAAAACAAATATTTACAATTAGAGTATTTTAAAAGCTCACATTAGAAAAACTTATTCTTTTCTAATATTATGTAGGTACGTTTGTCGGTCTTTTGCTAAATGTCACATTTTTTCTGCACAAACATGAAGGAGCAAAGTTTCATTACATCATTACTTTCATTAATGTATAGAGAAGAATTTGGGAGAATTCATAATTAAGATTTCTCCACTTTCAGCTAATTCGTTTTTCCCTACACTTACAGTAAATGAGACATAAAGATCCAAATTACAAAATGATTATTTTTTATTATTAAATATCAACAATCCTTGTCATGTATACATTTAGAGCATTTATTGCCATTAAAAGTATTCAATAACAATAAAGAGAGTTTAGGAATTCATACACGTAAAAAGTATTTACATTCAACAATACAGATACAGATACACATGAACTCGGATATAGTCAACTTCAAGGGAGGGGTGGATTTGATTGAGTATAGCCGAGTTTGACTATAAACGAGGACATTATATTGCCTATCTCCCTGCCGGGACAATTGAAAATAATGACTATAGCCGAGTTGTGACTATAACCAAGGTGACTATATCCGAGTTCATGTGTATATATATATATATTACTAGATACATACAAATGTATTTATTTATGTATATGATTGACCAAGGTTATTAATTGACTATTAGCTACCAAATTGTACTAAAGAATATTGAATTGAATCAATTAAATTATTTATGACAATTTATGAGAATTTTTAAAGCTCAAAAATGAAAACTTCATTTTATAGGAGAATTGCACATCTTAATTTTTTGTAAATTGATTAATTATTTAAAAGTCCGGGTAAATCCAAGCCATGCTTTTATACACACAAAATGGAAAATTTCTTTGGTCTTGTGTAAAAACACATATTTGTGTCCAACACTCTTTTGTGTTAAAAACGGTTTTGGATATTTAAACTCTATTAAATTAATTAGAAAAAGATTTATTTTACTAATGTCTTGTGCATCATTTTAACAATGATGCAATTAATTCAGCTTTAAAAGCCCTTGTGTCATTCCAAGACATTTGTAATCTAAATTGTTCCTTCGAATTTTTTTGCATGTTGGCGCATAAGACATTCTATCAATGAGAGTCAGTAAGGTCAGAGTCATGACGTCAGAAGTCATGAAACAATTCACTTTCTATATTTGCAATGCACCAAAGGAATCGATCTGTATAAGATAATTGCATATAATTACTCTCCTCATAATATTATAAGAAATACTATAATACATTCTGAATAATTAAAAGTTAAACGTTTAGATTACATTTGGATAAATTAAGCTAATTGATTTCTAATGCCCTTATCAATTTAATTACAATTAGAACAGTATTTGGATTATTAACGTTAAGCTTGGACGTGAGCATTAACTTCTGAAGGAAAAAGAGCCGCATATTCTTCCGAGCAAGGATGAGTAGCTCTGAAGTGAAGATAAACAATTCCAGTATTGTGCCAATGGTAAAGAGCTGCTACGATTAAAATGTGCCAAATTTGATGGGACGATCCGATAAAGTTCACAAGTCCTGGTTTGATCTTTTCGGGGAATCGGGAAAGATAGAAGAAAAAGGCAGCGGCCGAAATTACATACATCCAGAAAATCCTCGGAAGAAGGAGCTATATCCAAAAAGTTCAATGTAAATACCAAATCGTAATAATTAAGAATTTAATTAAAGTATCTAATTAAATGTAAATTAAAGTATTTAATTAACCAAAACTAATTATCCAAATATTTTTAATTTTAACTAATTGGATTTAATTGATTTTTTTTCAACTTACGCTCACAGCTTCGCTTTGCATTCCCCCGTGCAAAACTGCCCAATGGAAGGTTGGGACAACGCCGTAAGCCGCCCAACTTCCGAAAACGACTAGCCGCCACTGGAACTTGTCTTCGGTATTGAGCATCGGAATGACTTGCATCACCACATTTGCTGTTACAGCAGTCACAAAAATAACCCCAACGGTGACCAGGTAAAAGTTGAGCCAAAACTGCCAAAATTCCCATAATAAAATCCAATCTTAATATTAAATATTTCCTTTACAATAGTCTTCAGTCTTTATTTTTTTCAGTGATGGTAATGTAAACTACTTTTGAAATTACTTTGTGAATTTATTTATGAATTTATTTATATTATGGTAATGATAAAATCAGATAATGAATATAAAGGATGATGTTGACTCGAAATTTACTTACCGGTACGCATGAGAAAGCATAGTAGATGCCGGAAATGTAAATGGCCAAGAGACTGAGCGAAACCCCAAATAAATCTGCAGAGAGCCAGCGGCGATAAAATTTCTCAGAGCAACAGCAAAAGACATGATAGAGAGCGGAGAGGAGCATACATGCCTGTAACATATATACACATTGTATTATAGAAATTTTAATCTTCCTTCATTTGGTAATTGGAACTTTCTTTCCATTTTTTGAATCATTTCCCATTTAGCATTTTCCTCAACAATTTTAATTTTCCATTTTTGTAAGCAATTTTCATTTCACATTTTACTCAATGATGAAGATTTAAAAGATTATCAAAATTTGGTAAAGTTGACCATACTTGGAAACATATAAGAAGCATTGTGATGACTTTCTGATCCCAGGGATGACTCGTTGGAATGTCCAACATACCCATGGAATCGTAGATGGAAAGGCCGAAGAAGAAAATCCACCCAAGAAAGTGAGTCCATATGTTCAGAGTTTCGTTGGTCCACCAAAATAAACTGAAAAGAGTTAAAAGAATAAAAAATAAAGTTAAAAATGTTGATTGTTTTTTCTTAGGTCACACACTTTTAAACAAAAACTATTTTCCCTGACCAAGGCCACCTTGTTGAATTGAACCAATTCTTGTCTATAGGCCAATACCCTTATCCTTACTCTTATCTAATACAATAAGAAAGGTATACTACAAAGAAAATATGTATATACTACATTATAGTACCCCTCTGTCCATACCCCTCTTGCGTTTAGTTAGATCTTAGATCAATTCTTTAACCAATATGTTTTTATATCCAAGTTCCCGACCTACTGCGGGTTTTTCATTCAATTGACTGAAGTACTTTTATATTGCGCACACAATAAAAAATTTAATTGTAAATCGAACATTTTATGCACAAGCACGCCATAGTTTAATCATCCCTTTAAAGATAACTTTGAAAAATATCGATGGTCACTAATTGAACTTTTACGCAGTCAATAGGAAATCACTATTGATTCAATTTCATTTTGTATTAAATTGCTAAAATTCATTTAAGACCATTTTCTACCAATATTATAAATTTCTACCAATATTAATCGTGAGTAAAAAATATTGTATTATTAGTAAAGAGTTAAATCTTGAATTTTTTCGCTAATTACAATATATTTAATTTTGTGAAAGTTTGTCATAATGATTTTGAACTATTATTTCACTAACCATAATATTATTTAAAATTGTGTAAATCTAACTAACATTAAGAATGTTATATTCACAATGATCGTGCTTTGAGTTTACATTAAACATACATTAAGCACACATTAAACATTGTACGATTAAAGGTTGGAAAAAGGCGATTAGAAAATGTAGGGTAAAGTTGCTATACCCAAACCATTGGTTCTTCTTTGCATGTAATAATTATAATAACGACATATTCGTTTATTCGTGTTCATAAAGAACCAAGTCGTTATATAGCCCCTTTAATCAACACACACAAGTTAAAGGTGAGGTTGAGAATTAAAAGAAGTTAAGGAGAACTCTGCAATATTCTTATGTGCCAATTCATTCATTCCTCTTTTGCAATTACTTGTTGGTGATTGTAGCAGAGTACATTAAAGGTTGCCATTACGAGTTGGAAAGAAGGGAGAATTGCGAAGAGACTCCAAATGATCCTTCCAATTGTCTAATAGCAAATCCACAGAGTCAACCAGGCAAATGAATTGTAGAAAGCGGTCAGTGGACCAACCAACCTTATTCACCCTCAAGCTATTCAACCTCATCCGCTATCTTCATTTTATTTCTTGACCATTCCCATCTTCTTTTCTCTTTCAATATCTCGAATAATCAAGGGATTGACAATTCACACTCATTAGCATGACCTTTTTATTTTTAATCAGTTCCCACGTAGGAGATACATAGAAATATCCTGTACATACAAATGGTATCAATTAGGAAGTTCCAACATCCTTTTCAAAAATGCATCCCAAGATAAACACATTCTGCACATTGTACACATTGTAGTAACAATAGGGTTAACTGGATCTCCAATTAAACTTCTTCCATGGGATATTTCCAATTCTGAGCCCAATTTTAGATTTTTCTCAGAAACAGAATCTAACCCAAGTTTTAATTGAGATCTTTCAGAGTTTCTCGAGCTTGGCTTACTTTTAATTATCAATCTTATAATGCTACATTGATTGCTCAACCAAAACACAACTTCATTGTAGCAAAATTAACTATAACTAAATATTAATTATAACAATATGCATCTCTGTATAATATTTAATAACTTAACTGTATTTGAACAAATAATTTATTTTTGATCAAATTAAAAGTTAATGGGAATATTGGTAAATTAATAAAAAAATTCAATAAATCATTTTGTAATTGTTTACCATTAAACTTGTAAATATTAAAAATCGTTTAATTTATATAAAAATACTGATACTATTCATTAATATCATTATTAAAATCATATAGAAGTTCCTTACGCAGATTAAACATGTACTTAAAGTTGTTATTAAATAAGTAATAATTTAATAATTTAATAAACTTATAACGTTAAATGACCATCTGACCATCCTTTATCTTTATATTTATTAAGTTCCGTAAATTCTTATAAGACACGTGTCAAATGTGGATATTATCAAAATCTTCATTTTTATAATGAAATCAACAAAAAGAGGAAATGATAAACTGCGAATAAAATTGGATGGTTAGCGTCTGCCTTGAAATCACACTACCTGTTTTTGAGGAAGAACAAAATGTAAATATTTATTTAAAGATCTTTAATGTCGAGTTTAAATAAGTTTTTATCTTTTGGAGTTACTGGGAGAGTACCCAAGAGAAAAGATTTAATGATATTATGTCACAATCTTAGTTCCAAATTGTAAAAGTTTAAGGTCGCTCTTGTGTTTTTCATAACTATTACTTTCACATATAAAGAAATTACATCTTTTTCCATTCGATAATTTTCTTATATGTTATGTATCTGTACGTGTCACTTTTTCTCTCCGTGTGACTCTGTGACACGAACAATTGGATTCATTTTTTTGCAACCTTTAATTTGTTTCACCTTCGAATCACCATATTCATTATTGTTTTTAATTAAAATCAACTTGTGATGTAAAAGATTAAAATTCCCCACTTCATTGTTTGGTTTTTAAGATAAGAATTATTCACAAAATTTATAAAGGAAATTGCCTATATAATATGTATAAGCCTATATTCAGTAAAGTAATAAACAAAAACAAACATGTCTAATGAATTCTTCATCAAATAATTCCATACATTTAAAATATATAATTTTAAATTAAAATATTGATCGAAATATAGTATACTATAGTTATAAAAATTATTAGGTTAAACTATACATAATATACTGTACGGTATTTCTACACGTATGTACATTTTGGTATACAAACTCGTTAATATACAAAACTGTATAAAATAAGTATAGGCGCATGTATCCGAAATTTAATAAGATCTGACATGGTTAAACGCTCTAGATCGGTAAATAATAAATGGGTTCAATTATTTAATCGATAATTGTACGATTGTTATTGATTTCAAATAACCTAGCCCAACATTTACTTTTGATTAATCCAATAAAATAATCCAAACCTTTTGATGCATTCTTTTGGTGTGAGGTTGCTCCGATATCCCCCAGTAATATACGGATTGAACTTGAGATAAAAAGGAGCATCAGCGTAATCCAAAACTCTTTTCTTTTCCTTTTCCAATCCCTCCAGAGATCCACCATCAGAACAATTGACATCCACACACTTGCACCACGTAAAATTTTCTTTATTTTTCTCGTCTGGACGTTGTTTGGGCGAGTCTTCGGGCAACAGGGACGACTCGTCCACATGGCCACATTTTGTTTTATTCCCCATGGCCGTTTGCAGTAAGTAATTTCCGATCAAGAAGCCTCCATTCCAGTCAGGGGCTGTTCGGGCGAGCCACGAGGCCGACCAACTCCAGTCGAAACGCCGTCGAAGGCCCGGCTTGTGTTGGACGGGTTCCCCCTGGTTCTGGGGGATGGTTTGGCTCTTCTGAGGTTCCTCTGACTCCTCGGACCTTCCAATGCTCAGAAGAGAATTGAGGCTCAGCCAGCAGATTTTCCGACTTGTGGGGAGTAATGCGGTCATTTTTTATTTTCCTATACGCTTTTCCCTTTCAAAATCCCAAGTGGGTTCATATAAGGTGCCGTCGTCTGGGCAAGACGGAGCTGTTCTTACGACACCACACTGAGGTGAGTTATGGGGCTTTACGAAAATCCCCTCGATGAGGAATACACAAGAGCCAATGCGAAGCCAACACAAGAGTCAGCACAAGAGTCGACACAACTCAGCACAAGAGTCAATCCAAGAGCCAACACAAGAGTCAATATAGGAGTCAATATAAAAGTCTATCACAAGAGTTTATATAAATGTCTATTACAAGAGGTACTTGGAATTGTTCATTTAAAAGGAGGGTTAATTGAAGGGTCTTCTCACTCCGCCAAATCTTTTACAATTTGATCTTCGAATACACGCGAATCTAATACAAATGTCCAATCTTAATACATAAGAAGAGTATAGGAGTATGTAGAAGTAACGAAGTAGTGTATTTGGATAGAAGATCGCCGTTGATATAGGGAATCAGGAAATGAGGAGATAGTAATAGTGGTTTAATATATGGGCAGTGTGAATGCCAACAATGTGTAAGAACCCACGAAGTTGAAGAACTGAATGGGTGAAACTTTTCGAAAGCTCTTTTTGCTCAAGAAAAGATTCCTCTCCACATTCACCTTCTCACTTCTCGCTCACTTCTCATGTCGGCGAATACTGAAGTGAGTAAGTTGGGAGTCGAGCAGAAGTCGAAGTCAAGGTGCCGCTCCTCACCGCAGCTCAAGGATTCCCTTTCATTCGCCAATTGTTCCTCTTCACTGTAAATACACACAATTGTATATAAGAAGTATGTATGCAAAATTGGTCTTTCACAATTATATTACAAAATTATATTTTTATGATTTTGGAGAGAAAATGGAAAGGTTTTCATGAACTTAGGAATAAAATACCGTTAGAAAATACTTTTCTAAGAATACTAATGCAAACAGACCACACATGTGTATAAGATACATTCATTTCATACAGTATATAAAATATACATATAATAGATATTCTATTTACATATATTTATGTATACCATGTGTTTGTATTTGTATGAATGATGGTCCTTAAAAATATATTTATTATCGAGCTAACTGTACCAAATTATGATTTATGAGATTGTCACATGGAAAACTACTTGACTTGAGTGATATGTGAAATGAGAACATGAAAATAACAACAATAATAAATATCGTATTTTAACTGTTGATTATAAATTATTTACTTTTGTATTATACAATATTTGGATAAAAAATTTTCTAATACTTTCTTTGAATGTAATGTGTACTTATTTTTTTACATTTTTCTGCTGTTTATATTTCATATCAAGGAAATACCCAATTATGACAAATTGTTTGCATTGTAATAAGCATTCTATTTAAGCAATCACAAATAATAAAACCCAGATATTTTTATAGTAAACAAACTTAAGTATAATAATACAATGTATAATACGATGTATCATGATTTTCATGATGATATTACTCATATATGAATTTATGTGCAAGTGTGACCCAATTCAAAACGAAGGATCATTTTATAAAAATGAAGAAATAAATTCCACATGTCATTTTGTCCTTACTTCTATCATGCCTATTACGCCATTATTTCAAACAAATGTCAACTATGTTTACTTTAAAATGCAAACTTTCGTGGTAATTACCTTTACCTATATAATACTCGTATAAGTACGCAACACATAAAGGCTTATGTATTAGTAAATATGCGATAAAAGTTAAATGGTGTATTATATCATCTTTATATGATTTATAAAAGTACCTGCAAAAATATTAAAAAATGTTGACAAAATAAACCTTAAGTAAAACATTGAGCTTTGACCTCAGAAGCCGGAAGGGAACAAAGGCAAGTGACTAAATTTCTACAATTATACTAATAGATAAGGACAATTTCAAGACTATTTCTTCAATATCCAATTGATCAGTCAAACAAAGTTCTCTTGTCCTTTCCTCGTAAGTAAATAACAAACAAATGGCGAAAATATCATCTTAATGATTAAGCAATAATAGTTAGGTCATTCCGTACACATGAGACGTTCAAGTATTTATTTGGAGGTAATTGCACCTTAATTTATTTAATGTGTATATTTATTTTATGCAGATGTAAAAATGCTTATTATAGAAAGTGCGAATTTAATTGTCCTTGCAATTCAATGAAATCAGGGTTTGAAATTTCCTTAAATATTTAATTGTTATACAATTCGTCTCATTAGACCGCATGTATTATACAAATATTTTGAGTACCTAATTTTATAAATGCTATAAATGTATTTTTAATGTCTCGAATTGATCAAGTTTAAGGATCTTTTGTTCATTGGTGCAAAAAAAAAAACTCGTGAATATTTAAAAGGTGGAACGTCTTAATCAGAATAATCAGATATCAGATAAATATGTACCTGTATGTAATATGTAATACAAAAAATCTCGTTAATGTCTAACTGTCCTGTATGGTTAATTTTTCCTATTAAGTAAACATAAATAAATTAATATTCGAGTTTAAGATAATTGATGTTAAGTTTTGGCTTGGCCCTTTGGGATTCTTATGTTATGATGTGCAAAACATTTCTTAGAATGTTGCTGAATTCCTTTGAGAATTAAATGCGTGTCATTCGCACTTCACACGTTCTGTTTATTATAAGTACACAAGTGTGAATTATATAGTATATAAGTATTCAGATTTTTCTAAGAATATAATTATTCAGCAGTGACTCTCTGCAATTTAGATCATTTTAAACTGTTTTATATCTAGTAATGATATTGACCCAAGTACTTTTCTATTTGACCTTATAACCTACAAATGTATAAACTTTCACTTTTCCGAAGAATCAGATAACTCATGGGGATATGCAGCATGTGTGAGATACGACGCCTATGATTGTCGAATAAAATTTAAGTTTGTTGATCCTTGTTATATGATTATATGATAAATCATACTTATATGGTCATCACATCACGTTCATTTGGGAGAACTAAATTGTATAATATAAATTTTAGATATATAATATCTGCTATATAAGAACACGAATCACATGACTAATAAATAATTTCTATATCGAATTTAAGATAACTTTATAAAACATTAAGAAACACTTTTTGGCACTATCGCCCAAGATAACGAAGCTCATTAAGTGGACCATGCTATGCATCAATTAAATCACGTTTAATTCTTGTTATTAAGATTTGGCTCATATATTATTATAATATTATTTATACTTCAAGTTTAAGGAGTTCTATTTAAAATAACTTATTTTTATTCTATGTATGGCCTAATATTGTGGATGACTAATAAGGATTAGCATGGAGCTGTGGAGGGACATGAAATGCAAACGGGCAGTTTGCATTCGGAGCGACAATTAGCCCGGTCATCTACCTTGTCGCTGCCTCCTCATCATCACCCAATGATCTTAAATGTAATGATATTTGCAATTGAAATATTAAATGAATAGGAAAATACTCGTTTTATGATCTTTATAAATAATGAATTTTTTAAATAATCTTAATCATTTACAAGCTCTTTTGCATATAAAGAGATAAAAAATTACCTTCACTTTGACTTTCGGAGTTGCTCAAATTTAGTTGGCAAAGTTGTAAAGTTTTGAGACAGGAGAATATATGGTACATATAGGTAGTCAATCGTATAGTAACTTGGTATAAGTTCAAAGAGATATGTGTAAGGTAACTTTATTGCATTAATTATTAATTATACTTTTGAGTCAATTAGCTTACTAAATAGAATCGTTATTAGATTTATTAATTGCTACTTACACCTAATAATTAAGATTTAAAATTTCACAAAAGTTTTATAAAAGGAAATTTTTATCAATTTAAATTTTTACAATAATATGGTATATTAATTTTGGGTTTTTAATGAGATTTTATTAAGGTTTTAGTGAGGTTTTTCAAATTAAATGTTAAAGTTGTATAGAAATAAAAGAGAGGAAGTAGGGTAGAAGAGACTGAATTCGGTTTTGGAGATCGAATGTCCTAGTTTTACATTTTTCTTGGACCTCATGAGAACTGCAGTAGTTCGACTCGCGCAGGATCCTCCGAATATTTCTCCAGGAAAATAAGTATGATAGTAAGTCAAGCGTAAAATTGGTAGTTTGGAACAATTTCATTTTGCATTATTTGTAGGGGAGCTCGACATTTATATTGATCAAGGTGGATGAACGATCCATTTACTTATTAACCCTTGGAATGAAAAGACTGAGGGCAAAAGAATCATGCATTTTTTCAAACACATTGTACATATTTGCCATTCTAAAGAATTTGATCCAATATAGCTTAATATTACATATTAATGGTAAGTTACTTATATACAGCTCCCTTCATGTATATTAACACACCATGCCCACCACACATATACAGGGTCGGTACTTTTTATTTACACCACCTTTGCTGTAACATTTTCTCTTCAATAACATCTCTCTCATTTCA